>JBBPML010000096.1:0-83773 GCA_038090275.1 Austroboletus novae-zelandiae | reverse complement strand
TGTCGTATGCTATACAAATCATGCCTTGGACCAATTCCTCGAAGACCTCATTGGAATCGGTATCAGTGCCGAATCCATTGTTCGTATCGGTGGACGCGCAAGCTCGAGCGTGCAGCATCTTTCACTCCAGTCACAAGAACGTGTCAAACAGTCGCGTTCTAAAGCAGAATGGACGCTTATCGAGCAGGCCAAGGCCACAGGGAGCCATCAAGTGGAACGCTTACAGACTTCGTTCCAAGCGCTTGTCAGGGCCGACAATGCAATGTCTTTCGACGACGTTCTCACCCATATAGAATTTGAGGACCCGGAATATTGGGAAGCGTTCCAAGTTCCGTCAATGGAGGACGGGTCGCGCATCGTTGGGAGGAAAGGAAAACACATACAGCCAGACATGCTTATACAGCATTGGGCGAATGGTTGGGACGCTGGCATTTTTAAGAACGAGCCAAACGTAGTTAATGCGGCGAAGATTTGGAACATGGATGGACCTTCTCGTCAAGCATTGTTCGCCAAGTGGAAGGAACAGATCGTAAAAGAGCTCGTTGCGGACACGTGCAATGTCGGCAGGGAGTACAACACCATTCAAAACGAACTGACTCGCAGGTTTGGTGATTCAACCGTGGCGTTGTTGAAGCAAAAGAGGATTATTGGATGTACCACGACCGGAGCTGCAAAATACGCCGAAGATCTTGCCGCGGTTGGGCTCGACGTATTGCTGGTCGAAGAAGCTGGCGAGATCCTCGAAAGTCATATTTTGACCGCGTTGGGCGAGAAAACGAACCAGATGATTCTCATAGGTGACCACAAGTATGTTTTCGGGCCACGTCTCACTCTTTGAGTATTCATGACCCATCCCAGGCAACTCCGACCAAAAGTCAATAACTATCAGTTGACCGTCGAGAAAGGGGAAGGATTCGATCTTAATAGATCGTTGTTTGAACGCCTTGTCCTGAAGGGTTTCCCCCATCAAACCCTAACGACACAACATCGAATGAGGCCTGAGATCTCTGCGTTCATTCGGGACTTGACCTATCCGGATCTCGTCGACAGCTCGAGTACGCAAAACCGACCCAATATTCGTGGAGTTCAATCGAATGTCATGTTCATCAACCATGCTCGTCCAGAGGATGAAGAAGAAAAGATTACGGATCGCAGGGACTCGGGGTCGTCATCGTCGAAGCAGAACACGTACGAAGTCGAGATGGTTCTCAAGATGGTCCGTTATCTGAAACAGCAAGGGTACAAGAGCACAGACATGGTCGTCTTGACCCCGTATCTCGGGCAACTGTTCAAGCTCCGTTCTGCGCTGACGAGCGAGGACGACCCAATTCTGAACGACCTGGATGCCAATGACCTACAGAAGGCTGGTTTACTAGGCCAGATGGGCCCGACGACTGGAAAACCAGGCATACGATTGGTGACGATTGGTAAGGATTTTGTTGGTCACGACGTCGGGCACGTGTAACCATCTTGGCAGATAACTACCAGGGCGAAGAGAGTAACATTGTGATTGCCAGTCTGACACGATCAAATCCCGAAAACAGCATCGGATTCATGTCCTCTCCAGAACGTGTCAACGTCCTTCTCTCTCGAGCACGGGATGGGTTGATTCTGATCGGGAATTCGAATACGTTCCTCGACTCTAAATCTGAGAAACGGGCGCCGCTTTGGGGGAAATTCTTTGATAAACTACAAAAAGGCAACTATGTCTACGAAGGATTCCCGATCAGATGCGAGAGGCATCCAGCCAAGACCGCGACCCTCGCAAAGCCTGAGGAATTTGACGAACAAGCTCCTGACGGTGGATGTAACGAACCTTGGTAAGTATCCGTCGACACTTGCTTGTCCAGTCTGTTTGGCTGATCTCCACGGCTAGTGGCGTACTCTTGAAATGTCTCCACACATGTGCAAAGAAATGTCACCCGTCTCGATTGCCTGGTAAACCCGACGTTCATTCGTCCATGTTGTGTATGCAACAGTACCAGGACAAGTGTTCCGCCGGCGTACATACTCTCTCTTGGAAGTGTCATCGGGGGCGTCCCGCGACATGTTCCTCATGTGATCGTCTGAACAGGCAGCTAGAGAAACAGGCCAAGTTGGACATGAAGGCGAAGAAGGAGCGAGAAAAGGCGCAGCGTGAACACGATACGAAGATGATAGAACTCCAAGCGAAGCTACAGTTTGAGCAAGAAGCGCTCCAGGACGTCCAAGCTCAAAGGGAGAGGGAAGACGAGATTAAGCAGTTGCAGAAGGAGATCGAAGAAGCGAAGGAAAAGGTCCAGGATGCTGACAAGGCAGCGAAAGAGGCAGCTGCGAAAGCGAACAAGCCGCCTGCTCAGGACACATCCCAAGCTCCCGCGATCAGTATTATACCGTCCACGACTGACACCACGTCCAATGCGGCGCCCAGTACGAGCGCTCCCCTTCCTCCTGCATTCCCGTCGGCTGCTAGAGACAAGTGGGAGAACCTGAAGCGAGTCGACGGGGTGACCAACGATGCTATCGACAAAATCATGGGTATGACTGGCCTTGAGCAGGTCAAAGAGCAAATCTTGCGTATCAAAGGCAGTCTCGACACGATGCGTCGACAAGGCGTACCTATCGACAAAGAGCGCATCAATCTCGTGCTACTTGGTAACCCGGGAACTGGTGCGTCAACTCGTGACAGATGATGAAGGGAGCTGAAGCCGCTGACTTTTTGTCTCAGGAAAAACCACAGTTGCGAGGCTCTATGCGGAATTCCTCGAATCCATAAAAGCGCTCCCAGGAAACGCGTTCTTGGAGACAACGGGTTCCAAACTCGCCTTTGAAGGGGTACAGGGCGCACAGAAGCTGATCGACGATGCGTTGAAAGCCGGTGGTGGTGCCATCTTCATCGACGAGGCTTATCAACTCGTCAGCGAGCACGGTCAATCAGGCAAAAACGTATTGGATTTTCTCCTGGCCGAGATGGAGAACAGGGTGGGCACGCTCGTGTTCATCCTCGCTGGATACACGAAGGAGATGGAAAAGTTTTTTTCACACAATCCAGGCCTGCCAAGTCGAGTGCCCTACCAACTCACATTTGCGGATTACACCGATCAAGAGTTGTTGTCGATGTTCGGAGACCTTGTCAACCGACGCTACGGTGGCCGGATGAAACTTGAGGACGGAGTCGACGGCCTCTACGCTCGCATTGCCATCAAACGTCTGGGTCGCGGAAGAGGCAGGCCTGGATTCGGGAATGCCCGAGCGCTGCAAAATATGTTTGCCAAGATCTGTGAACGCCAGGCTGTGCGTGTCGAAAAGGACCGTCAGTCGGGCATGCCGACAGACGATTTCCAGCTGACGAAAGAAGACCTGATCGGACCGGATCCGTCGCAAGTGCTGCCGAACAGCGCACCCTGGGCGAAGCTGCAGGGAATGATCGGTTTGGAGTCTGTGAAGGAATCCGTACGCAACTTTTTCGCGCTGTTGGAAACCAACTATGAGCGGGAGCTGGCGGAGAAAGAGCCTATACAGTTCTCTCTCAATCGGGTGTTCCTCGGTTCGCCAGGGACCGGAAAGACGACGGTCGCGAAGCTGTATGGCCAGGTTCTGGCTGACCTAGGTATGTTGACCAACGGAGAAGGTGAGCCAATGCTGTATGACTCTGTGTATCGCGGTACTACGAGATGTGATCTCAGTCGTCGTCAAAAATCCGGCCGACTTCGTGGGGGCCCATTTAGGAGAGTCGGAGAAGAATACCAAGGCAATTTTGGAGAGTACGCGAGGCAAGGTTCTGGTCATCGACGAGGTTTGTTTTCAAGTGTTACTGTTGCGGAACAACGGGTGTCGGACTGACGAATGTTCAAGGCATATATGCTGTATAGCAAGAGCGGGGTAGATATATTCAAGACCACCGTCATCGATACAATGGTCGCCGAGATACAAAGCGTGCCTGGTGAAGACCGATGTGTTCTTCTCCTCGGGTACAAGGAACAGATGGAGGAGATGTTTCAAGTAACGTCTAATCGTTATCTGAGTCGTTTGCGCTCAGCTCATTCAAACACCCTCTTAGAACGTCAATCCTGGGCTTGCACGACGATTCGCGATCGAGAATGCTTTCAACTTTGAGGACTTTACCGAACCTCAGCTCATGAAAATCCTTGACTACAAGCTCAAAGATCAAGACTTGTCTGCTACGGACGATGCTAAGCAGGTGGCGGGCGAGTTACTCAGCCGCATGAAGAACCGCCCTAACTTTGGTAACGCGGGGGAGGTCGAAAATATGTTGGGTCAAGCCAAGGCTCGGTATCAGAAGCGCATGACATCCGTCCCCGCCTCGCAAAGGATGGACGTCGTGTTCGAGCCTCAGGACATCGATCCAGATTTCGACAGAGGCCAAAACGCGTCTGCGAATCTCGCAAAGATGTTTTCGGACGTTGTGGGCTGCGACGAGGTCATAGAGAAGCTCGACGGGTACCAAAAGATCGCCCGTGCAATGAAAGAGAAAGGCCTCGATATGCGCACGCAAATCCCGAGCAATTTCGTCTTCAAGGGGCCACCAGGTCAGTTGTTACCTGTTCGAGTATTTGTATGTTACCCATGTGCAATAGGAACCGGAAAGACGACGACAGCCAGGAAGCTTGGTCAGGTGTACTACGACATGGGATTCCTGGCCTCCAAGGATGTGGTTGAATGCTCAGCTACCGATTTGGTGGGACAATACGTTGGGCACACGGGTCCGAAGACGAAAGGAGTGTTCGAGAAAGCCCTAGGCAAGGTCCTGTTTATAGACGAAGCTTACCGGCTTGGTGAGGGCCACTTCGCGAAAGAAGCGATGGACGAGATCGTGGGGTTGATGACGCACGAACGGTTCATGAACAAGCTGGTTATCATTCTGGCTGGCTACGACAATGAGATGAACCAGTTGTTGTCCGTCAACCCTGGTCTCTCCAGTCGTTTCTCCGAGGAGATTCTCTTCCAGAACATGTCCTCGGAGCAATGTCTGGAGCTTCTTGACAAGGAACTGCGCAAGGCTCAGATCGTCGTTCCGGAGTTGAGCGACAAAAGTTCACAGACCTACCTCGACTTGCAAGATGCAATCGCTCATATGTCCGATCTTCCATCCTGGGGAAATGGACGTGATGTCAAGACGCTAGGGAAGAGATTGACTCAAAAGGCGTTCCGGAACATGGCTGATGGTGCAAACTCTGCGTCGCTCTCGGGAGCAGAGGCATCGAGCGTCACGATGGAGATGCTCCAGGAGCAGCTAGGCCGGCAAAGGGTGGCTCGTACCATGCGTCCTTCGAGCGCTCTACCGACGGAAAGTATGGATGGTCCAGCGCCACCACCTCCTTCCACGTCTACGTCAACCAATCAAGCGCCCAAGAAAGCTCCGCCGCCTCCGCCACCGAACCCACCTTCAGACAAACCGCCAAAGCAGGGATCGAAGAAACAACCCTCCAAAGGCTCCCAGAAAGCAAAGGCGGCTCCAAGTGGTGCTGATCAACCCTCGAACTACAGGGTTGCGCAACGAGATGCCGGAGTATCTGACGCTATCTGGGATCAGCTTCAGGCAGACATCGCGGCAGAGGAGATGGCGAAGAAGAAAGCGAAAGAGGAAGAGAAGCGTCTAAAACAGGAAACCTTCAAGGCCGAACAGCGCATCCAAGATGCGCGGAAGCTGACAGCAGAATTAACGCGTTCTATGGCAGCGGCCAAGGATGATGCCGAGAAAGAGCGGGAGAAAAAGTGGCTGGAAAAAGCCCACCGTCGCGAAGCCGAGCTGAAAGCGGCTAGGGAAAGGGCGGTTGCCGCATTGAAGAAGAAGCAACAGGAAGAGGAGGAAAAGAGGAAAAAGGCGCTGGAGATGCAGAAAAGACTGGAATGCATGGGGGTTTGTCCGATGGGATACCAATGGATCAGACAGGGGGAAGGATATAGATGTGCGGGTGGTTCACATTTCCTCTCGCATGGCCAGCTTGGCACGAGTTAGTACTAAGTCGTTGTTCACCTAATCCAGCATCCGGCTTACCATTGCCCTGAGCACATCGCCGCCCGACCCCTCAGTACACTGCGATAAGCAAGGTGTCTACAGTATAGCTAGGTTTCTTGTACAAAGCCCACAGAGGTGCAGGGGACATGAGGTGGTCTGCAGTCAGTTTGAGACGGCAACTTATTCTTAGACCTTCCGAGTGGCAATATCGGACGGCCCGGTCCGGTGACTCCGACTCGGTCGCTTTCAGCGGGCCGTCGCGAACGCTTCAGGGATGAGGAATGGTTAAAATCGTGTGGTGGGGACGCGGCGAAGGGATGTACTCAGGAGGAAGATGCTCGAGATTTTTATGAGGACGCCAAAAAGAAAAAGGAACGCGCATCAGGCTAATATTGGTCTGGGCGCGCACGTGTAGATCAAGTCGTACAGGCATTCAGCTCTTCCATGTCCAGGTCGAGCCATCGGATGGCGACGAGGATACTTCATCGTCAAACACGGAAACAGAGGAGGAAAAATGTCCAAAATCGGCACTGCCAATGCAGGAGGGAACTCAGGGAAGGGAGGAGGCTGTCGCAGCGCCCGCGGCCGCCGGTGACGACGACGATAACCTTTCAGCACCACCCGTGCACCGACCTCGCATCAACACCCTCAACTTGCGCTACAATGACGAAGACATCGCCATCAACTATGTCACAGTTACTAGGAAACACTGTGTCTACGACGAGTCGATGATGATGACACAACAGCGTGTCCACCACCTCACCAACAACGGTACGAGGCCGAATCGATGACACTGCCATGGGGTGAAGACAACGGGGAGGAAGACAGTACCGGTGAGTTCCTCGTTCGCTCACCTCCGCGTCTGAGCACCACCACATGCTGGCACTGGATCAATGACGATGACGACGCGGAGTCTCTCACCTCCCCATATTTGCTGACGCCAGTTCTCAGAAGTGCTACGGGCTTGACGACGACACGTGAAGGCGCCTACTACATGAGGACGACGGTGTCCTGGCGTGCACACTGTGGCTGGCAGCTCAATTTCGACGACAACAAGAGCACGGGCACGCGAATGTTCTCCCAACACCACAGGGAGACGACGATGTTTCTGGCGTGTAGCAGTTCGACATCATCGATGAGGGCACATGTAAGTGCCACCCGCCTCGACGACAATCATTCCAGTTGAATCAACTCAAACGCGTCCCCAGTCGAGCTCAAGCGACTCAAGTTGAACCCGCTGTTTGTGTCGTGGAGCAAGTCCCAATGCGTGTGACTCTCCGTCGCCTCCGCCAGTGCCCAGTCTCGACCGCTCTTTTACGTTTTCTTCGCTCCCACATTAGTTTCAACATACCGCTCGCCTTCAACGAAAACAGCCTCGTTCCTCTCCCCGCACCACGAAGGCGACATTGGTCAGTTTTCGTTTTATTTTCTCTCACAGTCTTAAACCAGTTTCATAGTTTGGGTAAATGACTACCGTCTTATGCTCCTCCCGGCACTTCTCCGTGCAAATCTCAAATTCGCCAACGCGCCCCTCGGTTCCGTTCGTCCGAAATCTTTCGGTGTCTCTTCGTCCGTGAATCGCTTCTACGTAGCATACTTGGAGCTGATTTTGTTCGCTTCCAAACCGTGAACTATGCAAGACATTCCAGACAAACGGTCAGTTGGATTCTCGTACCCGTGGCCCTCCACTCCTCACATCGTTCGAACGTCAAGAACATGTTACCACGTTACTCAATTGTTTTTTCGAGGATCAAAGGAATGAAGTCGGGCTGTTGAGTGGACTGCCGGTCAAGAGTGCTCGATAAGATCGCTGCGGCTGTTCCAGGAGCGGGTATCGTTGCTGAAAATGCGATTTTTATCAAGACAAGGGAGACGAAAAAGAATACCCGTGGCGTGGATCGATATTGTGGCCAATCTGAACTTTACTTGGAAGGGACCGTGTGTGGAGACACTCGCCGGGCATGTGCCGCGTTGTTCTTCTACTCGACGTCCAAAATCATGATCAGTGTACTCGAATTCGGGAGTCGTGACCAATATCGAATACAAACTGCTGGCTTCGAGTAAAAACCAATGAATACATCACGCTAGTCATATCGACGTTGTGAAGACGGCAAATGCCCGGTCGATTGTGATGCCGGCCGCGTGCACCCCGCTTTCCATATGCATGTTTGTCCATCAACTTCGCACGTGGCACGAGGTCGTCGATCCTGGCGCGCACTCTGACCTCACACTCTTCCGCTGCTGCTACCACGTCCCCCAGCACTCTCCCCATCCGCCGTACGCTTTCTTGTTGGTCAAATAAGCTAATATGGATTCAGAAGGTAAGTGTTCGTTGCTTTTTTCGTTGGCATGGAGAGTAGCGGAATGATGTGCCTTTCAGTCGACCGGTTACTTTCTCGGGCGGAATCCCTTCGCGACCAGTTTAACCAGGAGGGCGGGCGCCATGTGATCGACGAGGCGATTGCCCTTGCTCGTAAAGCTCTGGAACTTTGCTCACCCGACCACCCCCTGCGAGCGGGCTCTCTGACGTTGCTTTCAATTCATTTCTCGAATCGGTACGAACAGTTCGGTGATATGACGGACGTTGAAGAGGGGATCCTTCTCGATCGAGCTGCCTTGCAGCTTCGTCCAACGGGACACCCTGATCGCAATATATCTTTGAGCAATCTTGCGAGAGGTCTTTCCAATCGATATGACCAACTTGGGGCAACAGATGATCTGGATGAAGCTATTTTCTTCGAGCGAGAGTCGCTGGTACTTTGTCCGCCGGGGCACCAGGGCCGGTCAATATCATTGAATAATCTTGGCATTCGTCTCGGGAAGCGGTATGAGAAGCTTGGTGCCATGGAGGACTTGGATGCGAATATTTCCTTTTGTCGGGACTCGCTGGCCCTTCGTCCACAAGGGGACACTCACCGTGCATATTCGTTGAATAGCCTAGCAGTTGGTCTGGGATGCCGGTATGGGAAACTTGGTGGAGTGGATGATTTGGATCAAGCGATTGAGTTGAATCGCGAAGCACTTGATCTTTGTCCACAAGGGCACCTTCTCCGCTCAATTTTGTTGAATAACCTAGCAAATGGTCTGAAACACCGGTACGAGAAGCTTGGGAATGTAGATGACCTGGATGAAGTGATTGTGTTGGAACGAGAAGGACTCGATCTTCGTCCACTAGGGAACCATCTCCGCTCAAGTTCGTTGAATAACCTTTCGATTAATCTCCACATGCGGCACTGGAAGCTTGGAAAACCAGACGATCTCGACGAGGCGATTATGCTCAGCAAGGAAGCAGTCGAGCTTTGTCCACTAGGCCATTCCCTTCGATCATGGTCCTTGCAAAGTCTTGCAAAGCAACTTCTCTCTCGTTTCGCACACTCACAGCAGTCGTGTAACAAGAAGGCTTTGTTCGACGTGTACACCAAGCTTGCAGATATCTCCCACACAGTGTCGTCTGCTGATCTGTCCGCGGTTGAAGATTGGATAAGTACAGCCGAGGATTTAAAGCATTCCACGACAGTCCTCGCATACGAAACTTACCTTCGACTCCTCATCCATCATCTGGCTACTTTGCCATCTCTTTCTCGTCATCTGAGCATCGTCAAAGAACTTTCCTCGTCACTCACACAAGACGCCTTTTCTGCTGCTCTTCGGAATCGGTCGCTTACGAAAGCTGTCGAGCTTTTGGAACGGGGTCGGGGTGTATTTCTGAGCCAGCTAGGTCGACTTCGTTCCCCCGTCGACGAAATTGTAGATTCGGGACCGGATGGAAAGACCCTTGGGGACAGGTTTTTACAGTTGACATCAGACATCCTTAAAGCTCTCCAATCATCTGACTCAAACCAGCACGACAACGTTTGTCACTTTAATATGGAACTACAGAGGGTCGTATCGGGCATTCGTAGGTTACCCAGTTGCTCGCATTTTCTCCTACCACCACTCTTCCTGCACCTCCGGAAAGCTGCCGTTCATGGTCCTGTTGTGATCGTGAATGCGAGCACATACGGCTGCGACGCACTCGTCGTCTTCTTCGACCGGGATCCGGTTCACATCCCGTTGGACATAACAAGGGATGAAGTCCGTGGCATGACTTCGGGGCTGCATAGGTTGACGAAGCAGACAAAAATCACCGACATGGGGAAGCATTTCGCAGCTGTCATGCGGGATCTGTGGAAGGAGGTCGTTTCCTCGATCGTCGATGTCCTCAAGGCAAATCATCCTCTGCAGTCGCGCATCTGGTGGTGTCCTACCTCTGAATTTTCTCTCATTCCTTTGCACGCTGCAGGCATGTATAGGATGGGTCAACCCAGGTTTTCTGACTACTACATTTCATCCTACACATCCTCGCTCGCGGCGCTCATTCGTGCTAGAGAGTGTCAGCCATCAAACTCTCCCGTTGAAGCACAACGTTTCGTTGGGATCGGACAAGCGAAAGCTGCGGGGGAGAGCGAGCTCTATTCGATAGCCGAGGAGCTTACAGCGATTGGAGAACGAGTCAACGGTCGTTCCGTTTTCACGCGTATAGAGGGGTCGGCGTCGACCATCGCCGAGGTGTTGGAAGCGCTCGAGAAGACCGAATGGGTCCACTTTGCATGCCACGGCCTACCGAACGAGAAAGAACCATTCGAGTCTGCCTTTGGTCTTTACGACGGAAAGCTGACTGTGGAACGCCTCCTTCAATGCGACTTGAAGAAGGCAGAGTTTGCATATCTGTCCGCTTGTCATACGACAGTCGGAGATGAAGACTGCTTGGATGAGATGATCCATCTCGCGTCAGCAATGCAGTTTGCAGGGTTCCGTTCTGTGATTGGGACGATGTGGGCGGTGGACGACGGACAGACTGTGAAGATCACGTCGAAATTTTACGAGAAGATGATAGACGAGTCGGGCCGTCTGGACCATACCCGTGCGGCGTATGCGCTGCATCACACGATGAGGGAGTTGCGGGGACTATCGTTTGATCAACGAATTCTGTATGTGCATTTTGGAGCCTAGTCCGACATTGTTCTTTCCTTCTTTCCTCGCCGCTTGTAGTGCTACTTTGTTGTTTCCTCGTTTTGATTACTTGCACTTTTTCACTTTGTGATAGGTTTGACAACTCATGAGTTCCTCTGCAATGTACTCTCCTTTGCATGTCATCTATATAGGTTCACTCATAGTACGTGTCATGTCTTCTGACCCATTGTTGCTCAAGAATTATATCTTGTTTTCAATTGCTAATATTAAATGTTTGCCACATAATCTCTGATGCTTCCGTCCACACAGATAAGCAGTTGCATCACTGATGATGCATCTGATCTGAGACAGACAGTGCGACTGACTTCTGTCACATGTGTGTCATGTGGTGGCAAACACATCACATAATGTCAGAAATTGACCTTTTTTGTGCCACTTGATGATAGCAATGGGTATTGGGAATGCAGGGTATCCCAATGGCGCAGGGGCAAGAGGGAATAGGGCTTAGGTGGGAGACTCACCAAGCAGTAGAGCAGTTTGCTAACAGAGAGAGATAGTAGAGCGAGGGAAGAGAGATATTCCTGAGCTCGAAGATGGGGGACAAGAGTAAGTGTCTTGTTACTCTCCTGGGTCTATCCCCAGGGTTTATATAGCTACACAAGTGTTTGTACATGCTGTGGAGCTCTCTATGTATGGATATCTTATGGAAACATCAAGAAACCCATGGAATAAGTGATGTGGAGTGAGAAATGCTTAGAAAGCTGAAATGTGGCCAAAACATGATTTAGTGGACACATAAACTCACGCCTCTTGTGGCCCAGTGCACATAAGACCAAACAAATGAGCCAAACTATTATAAGAAGGTGAAACTTCTGTAATAGGTCACTATAGTGTAATTTGTGAGCAATAAGGGAAGTGTATTCAATACAAAGGGCTAGACTGTGTGTAACACATGTCAAGGACCCTTGTAGACACATGGTTACAGATATAAATGAATACCATGGTCTTATCACATCTTACTACAAGTGTAGTAGACTTTGTGTTGTATCAAAGCCTAATAAATTAGGACTTCAATTTCAACAATGGGCTCTGCAGAGTTGACATTGTTGAAAGAAAAGTGATCACGTGTTCATGTGAATCTTATCACATGACATCGGACACATGTGACTTGATCACATGGATGATCACATGCTTCTTAAGACACAGAACAAGTCTGGACACAGTCTAGAGTTGTCTTATCAAGATAGAGATCTAAGATTGGCCTAGTATCATCTTATCTCTTATCTATGATGTCATAAGAGTCTGGAATGCTCCAGAACACTCTTATCTTGATATTTGTTATCTTGTGTCATCACAAATGACAGATAATCCTATCAACCAATAGGATATGATCCGCTTATCATGGATTACTCATGATGACTGCGGATGACTCAGTCTAAATGACTCATATCTGACTCATGCTGACTGATAGTTATTGATCCCACCAATAGCCATTATCTCTCTTATCTAGTGTACATGTTACCCCTCTAGATTAGGCAATATGTACATGGTCTGTGTGCATATCCTGTACATATATAAACCCCAGACTCCTGGAGGATAAATCCCCAGAGTCAGCAATACAGTCTTCACTCGGACTACTCTTACTCTACTACCTTCAAGTCCCCTCAGTAACCTCAGAGACAAAGGGTGAGTATTTCTCTCACTCAGTTTTTGCATCTTCCTCGCTGTGGACTCTGCTCCTGGGTTAGCCTAGGAGGCAGAATCAACACTGCTTTCTTCAGACATCGACGAGCTTGCAGACATCTAGGATGGCAGGAGCAGCAGAGTAGAAAACTTCACTAGATAAACACTGCTTTTATATTCGGCGTGGCACTGCTTATCCAGATCGTCTACATGGTTGTATACCGTGTAGCCCATCAAAGCTTTTTTGGCCGCATTCAATCACCTCTGCATTTACAGCGCGAAAGGTCCGTTCTATCACCCTTGTGTTGAACTCGCTCTCGTAATTAGGGTTCTCCACGGGTAACACCGTGGCACAAAATCCCAACACCGCACCCGTGACGGGTACGGGTAGACACCGTACCTGTATTTCACGGTGTACCGCGGGTAGTGACAAGAAACCCACGGTGATGTATATTACCGCGGGTATTATTGACCAAGTATCAATTTCTACGCTGAGTATCACTCATGCTACCTTATCTCCGTCCTCTCGATCTCTCTTTTTACCAGAGGCTTTATGCGTCATCCAACTGATTAAGTCCTGAATGGGTAACACGTCACTTCCACCCCAAGCCCTGAGGCAGAGAAAGGCACGAGTTGATGAGGGTGAAAGGCGGTTGCAAGTGAAATGAAGAAGTTGGTGACCTTGTGAGAAGACACGCTCGACCGCTGTAGATGTTGTTCCTCGCAAGCCGCATGGCACGACAGACTGATGGATGATATTTCTCACCTGACTTGCGGTTGAGTTTGCTATCGAGTTTAGGTTTGAGGCAATACATTTGCGTCGCCATGCAGGGAGGATAATGGTTGTCGATCGGATAATTGCAAACGAAAGAGCACGAATCTAGTAGATTGTGTTGTATCAGTAAGCAATATACGAACACAATGACCCACTTTCGAAACGGTTTCCTTGACGTTTTGTACATCTCTGAGTAGTTCTTCTCGGTCAATGATACTCAGCTGTTCAAGCTCGTCGAGCTCATCATCTACATCATCAATATCTGCATCATCTGAACTCGATCAGGCCTCCACATCGTCTTCATTGTCATTGAGAACCAGAGGTGGGGTATCATCAGCATCGTCCGCTCGATTATCAGCATTTGAGAGCGCAGACTCGGAGGCAAATGGCCTAAACACACTCATCTCGTCAACGAATAAAATTATCAACGACAAAAGCTATCACCAAGGTTGGTTTCCGCTTGAGAGGATCCCTTGCTGTCGTCATTCTTGGGATCCGACTTGGCAAGCTCACTCGAAAGGGGAGCTGTGCTAGCCTCGGCATCAACATTGATGCCAGTGGTCTCAGCATCAACGTGTAATACGGATCCGGCAGTGGGCTCGGAACGCAGTCGGGAAGGCGAGCTCAAAGGGGAAGGATCAGGGTTTGGGTGAAGGAGAGCCGGACGTGACGGAGTGACGAGCGGATCGGACTGGACGATGGGACTTGAAAGCGAGAAATGGGATCTATTCGATCCGTTCGATTCGATGGCTATCAAAGACGATTAGTAGGTCCTTTTAAATACACGATCTATACGTATCGGCGATTCGGAGAGACAAAGAGACAAAGAAACATACCATCGACTGTCGTATACAAAGGAGAGTGAATGACATAAAGGAAAGGGCGATACATAAGGAAAGCGAAAGGCGTGAAAGGCGTGAAAGAAAGAACGAAAAGAAAGAAACGTACCGTACATATCGGTTCGGGTCGGCATCGGGAATGTCCGGTTCAGCGTATGTCCGGGCGCAGCCGCCGAGCGATCCTTACAAACGTCAATGGCCTCAGGTGAGCGCCTTGAGAGAATTAGCCTAACCTTTTTCAGCGGCGGTCGTACAGCCTTAGTACGGGGCATCAGGAAAGACAAGAACTCGGAAGCAAGGAATCACTTATCACGGCTTGCGCTGGTGAGCTTTTCTACATTCAAGCCCCTCGGAATTTAGCTACTCCGTCTGTCGCGGCAGGATACGCATCGACAGTGTTTTCTTGCGGTGGCGCTGGCCGCTGGCGGCGCACGACGGACACGGAATGTTATATAACATCGGACTGTGACCGATTCATACCCGCACATACCCACCATACCGCGGGTACGGGTACGGTTATCGTCGAAGGTACAGATTCTCTACACCGTACCCGTACCCGCCTTACCCGTAGCACAAAAACCGCGGGTATACCCGTACCCGTGCAGATCCCTAGTGGCCGAATACCAGTATTCGCGAACTTCGTCAAAAAATCTTGACCGCAGTTGTTCTGTATATTCTCCAATGCGGGAAAGATGGCGACGGACGTCGATTGGGAGATTGCAGTGTAGGGAGGCGTGCCAAAGGCAATATTGTATGATTCATGAATCTGAGTGCAAGCTTGCATTCAGGCGGAATCCAAAGAAAATGAGCGTCCCCATTGAATTTGATTGGGAAGGCTTGTATTTTCTTGTCATAGGACCCGCAGTGCATAAGCATTGGGCACCACCTTGGGTTCCCAGGGTGCTGTTCCAAAGCTTTTGCACGGAAACTGTACGCATTGGAATGTACGACGACAGCAACCTTCATTTTCGTTTAATAAACCTTACTTACATAATATAATGATATACCGATACAGGTGCAGTACGCATGTTGTGCATTTGTACATGCGAACTTCAGCTATTGAGCACCGGGTAAAACAGAACGCACGTAGATAATAATACATGGCTGCAGGAGGTGCCGGTGGGTCTGAACCTTGTGCCGGTCTGTGGCGCGAGCGTAGCTGTAGGTAAGCGGCACGTGCCTCCCTTTTCGTCGTCCTCCCCTCTGGTCTGCCAAGCCAGCCGCACCCGCTGCTCGGCCTCAGCCTACGGCTCCTCTCAAATATTCCCCCTGGGTTCCTAGTGTGAGAGTGCATCCGTGAGCACCAGGCCTGCGAAGGAGTCGGTTAGCGCTGCGTACTTCCGCTCACACATTCTTCGCCATCCCAGATCTCGCGTTGCGCTGGAGGCCACGCCGCTTCATACATATGTCAGTAGCGTAGTCATATGGAAACATCACCTCCACGACCTCTTCCAGATCCGCCCGCACCGCAGCGGCAACCAAAGAGTGATAAACCGCGACGCTGAATTGAGGTTACCGGGCCAGGCATAAGGCAAATACGCTGCCCCTATAAACAAGGTGATGCCGCTCCAGTGGCCATGCAGGACTGGTTCCCATTCGCTTGCTTGCAATGCTTCAGGTCCTTCTGGCTGCCAGTGGACAATTGGCAGTGTTCACTTACCTGGTATGTACGAAGCTAATCATATTTGCGAGCTTATTGGTAGGATATTAGTAGCACACTCGTGAGATACCATTCACAATTATTGCCATGGTACATACATATCGGTATACATCTTTCAAGCCGATGATCCATCACTGTCTTCTAAAGGCTGTGTACTCTCTGTGCCTTCAGCAAAAACGCCGGCATCTACGTTGCTAATGTTATTGACCCGGTCAATCTGCAGGACGCCATAGTTCAGCTGAGCATTGCACTCTGGATCGAATCGGAGCTCCGATATATTTCCGAGAGCACTCATGTGTACCCTATTTTTGTGCATCTTCATGTTTAGGACGAGCCGCGGGGCAAAGCAGTACGGCAGAAAGTTCTGTAACGCCGCTGATATAGGCTGAAATACAGTCTGTGTATGGTGATAGACATATAAAGATGGGAAGCACGAAATACATTGAAGAAAAGCTCACCAATGTGGGAGCATCCGTATTTCCAATATTCAGGGCGACAGCAGCGACGATGCTTGGGGGGAAATCATGTTTAGATTCTTCTCCGACGACTGAAACAAGAGTGGGCACATACATTACAAAATAGATGGTACTATCCCGAACGAGGGTTTGTACAAGGTTGCTCGGCTTGCATGTCTTTCTGGAAAGCACGTCCATAGTGAAATAAGCCAACGCAAGACAAAACAACAAGGCATCGAAAGCTAATATGGGAAATAGAGAACAGAACCAATAAATTGGCGTAGGGAACGAGGTGGAGCAAACATGGAGGCCTGAAAAAATGGTTTTGGCAGTTACTAGATAACAGGGTTTTCCACTGAATAACACAGCAAACGTAATTTTTGAGAGTAAGGGCTTACACTGGAGATCGCTTCCGGGACCTATAGATAATAGCAAGAGGGTGACCGATGCGGTAGTTTTCATAATGAAAACTGTCACCATGGAAGCGAGGACCAATCTGGGTGAGTTCATAAACTTGAAATGGCTCGGACGGTGGCTTAATGCATATATTCTTATCATCATGATGACTGGGAACAAAGATACTTAGAAAATGGCACATAACAGATACAAAAAGAAGACAGAACTTACTGTCCATCGCAGCTCGAAAAACATATGGACCCCACATATGAATGTCATACCATGCGAGACCTGAATAACCACATTAGTGTCATCATCCACTAGCGCTTTAGCGATGCTAAATGACAAGGAAAACAGTATCACCCACATCTGAAAAAGAATAACGACACACGGGTAAAATACTCTTTCACATGTGACATTACAACAGTGACTCCTTACTCCTGCAATTTGGATTCAATCATGTCGTGAGGTTACAATGGCGAAGGGCTCACTGTCGAGTTCCAATTTGCGTTTCCCACAACAATATCTGCATTCGTGAGAATTTGATATACTTCAGCGGTGGGTGCAAACGCCTTACAGAATGCTTCAAACCTGTAACCTAATTAGTTCCCGTTGGCAATATGTTTTTGTGAACATACACTGTCAGGATAAGGCCAAGATATCGCACGATCGTGTATAATAACGTGACCAGATTCAATTTTTTAGCCTTTCCGTCTCATAAGTTAGCTACGAAACGAACATAGAAGAACGTAACTTACCCAAATTAGGTCAATCTAGTGAATGAGTGTCAGTGATTTGCCGGTGTTCGAGTACAGGAATATCTCACCTCACTCCCCAGCAAGAGGACTACAGCCATCGAGAGCACAAAGGTTAGATTTAAAGAAACAAGCCACAGGTGATGTCCCAAACGTACGATAATCGTAAGCTAGTGCCGTAGCGCCTGCGACTGACATAGATTGAGTGTCTCATCAGCTACTAGGCTATTCACAATGAAGTGGAATGTCCAAAGAAAAACGAACCCTGGCACAGTCTAGCTTGCTGTTCATTGTTTAAAATGGTGCTCACGTCGAACATTTTGGGTAGAGTGCGCTGGATGTGAAGTATCTGGCTCTCATTCGGGTGGCAGCAACTATGCAGCTTTTAAATCGTCGGCAATGGTGTCCTGTCACTGCTATCCACGTGCCATTTCGTTCATGACCGAAAAGCCGGGCTGTTTAGAATCAATTCAAGTACCCAGTGGGAAGATAAGTCTGGCGCAACGTGTTCCAAGCGGCTATATAGAAGCCACTCCGATGGCTCTTCGTTGAACCCGTTCCAGTCCCTTTCTACCGCCACCGCCTCATGGTACATATCTCCTCGTTCATGAATTATGAACACAGCATCATATTGGATGATGGACACTGCAAAAATGATTTGAACGAGGCAGCACGAGTTCGGTGCATTACGGGCCGAGTACTTTTTTCCCGCGTTTATTGTCCGCTGGGGCTTTGCCCCACGGTAGACATTACATGTGGGCCGAGCACTTGGCGAGTAGAACACGAGGAAGACGTGGGTCCGAATCGTCCGATAAGCATACAAGTTCAGTTGAGCACAGTAAATGACATTCTGCAGGGTTTAATCCATTCCTAGAATAAATCGGACTTTATGTAAACTTGCAGACGACGAACAGCGACAAGTAAACTGTCACCTCAGAAATGATCCAGAGGGTAATGGACGAACTCAACGAGGATGTCAATGTACAGAATGACAGACAACAACGGTGTTGTTGCATATTCGGACAGCGGTCGTACAGCCACCGGATTACTTAATCACGGATTCGAGTATGGTAGTTTACCTTAGTGTTTCTACCAGGTGAGCTACTGTGTGGTCTTCAAGACTACTCCTCCCAGTACTGTTTCAAGCTCGCAATCCTTGCTACTGCGCTTGTAGTAGCGGCACAAGTCATGGCCTTGTGGCTGCATGCAATCGTCACCCCACCTTTCCCGTGCCGTGCTACCTTCGCCACGGCAGAACACTCCTCGGAAAAAGATGTGGTATGAAAGCCATAATGATCGGGCTTTCATCACAACGATGGGTGCGGGATTTTCTCAGCTGTGGTTCACGTTGCCAAAGCCTCGTATGGATGTGTCCCGGGCCGGCCCATCTCACGGCTAGGACACGATCATTCGTTGATGCGGCTGGAGCGCGGAGTGATCATCTCGATAGCGGGCTCGTTGCTTGAGCGAGATCGTTGATTTAGGGGGTGCCTCGTTCTATTTCTAGCACCGGCACATCGGCAACCTTCCTCTTCCGGACAGACGGGTTCAACGGAATTTCAGTCTGAATACAATGGCTCCCTTATACGTGAGCCACGGATGGCGCCCCGAGGCTGATCTGAGTGCTTTATTTCCCATGAGATGGTTTTCCCAGAGGGATAAGTTTGTAATGTGAGTGGGTCCCCGGGCCAATCATCAGACAACCATAAATAGTCTCGCACCCATCCATTCTGGAGATCAGCGGTTGAGTTCAGCTGGGTTTCAAATTATTTCTGGAGAGGTTTTCGTCGTAGACAATTAAAACCTTGGCAGGAGAACGTCTGGGAACGTGACTAGTCTGGGCCCTTCGTATCGCGGTTGGAGATTGTGACGGCCCTCCGACGGCTTGCCTCCCGTCTTCGGATAAATCTTGACTGTTTTTTCAATTCCTTTCCAGAGATTGACCTTCGAAGCAATCTCAGCACGTACAATGTCGCCGATTCTTCTATCTGGAAACTACACATTGAGCATCTCTGGCCGTGATGGAACGTACTACCTCGGGCCTGTTGAAAGCTCTCCAAATGATCTGGAAAGCGTCACCACTCGAGTCGGCATACTTCCAGGGAATCTCAATCCACCACCCGTCGTATGTTTCCTTTGTCTCACCTATCCGGAGTTTATTTACCCTTGCGATATAGTTTAAGCTAGACAATGTTGATGAAACGGACGATGAATGCTACATTTCGATCAACGGAAGATGCGCCTACAAAAGAAGCAACGATGAAGTATGCCTCGGGGATCCTGCCGTATCCAACCCAAATCCTAGCGAGATGTGTAAAATCATTCCTAAAGGTGGTGACAAATACTTGTATGTTTTGTTCATATTTAAAAGTTGGGTTAATGTTAATATTGTGCAGAATCACTGGAAGAGAGGGTTGCTGGAATTTGATGTCATTGGCGCCACTGCCTATTCATTTAGTCAGTCCGTCCGAGGCATGATCGAAGAATGTGTGCTCCTGACCGTTAGACTGGACTGGTATCCATTTCATTATACTGCAGGGCGTTTTCGCTGCAGAAATCTGTCCCAAATGTCCCGAAAAATGCAATTGTACTGAGGAAAACCAATGTGGGCAAACGGGATGTGTTTGCAGTACTGGGAAGGTCAGTGTACAATCAATGTGCGAAAACGCCAGGCAGAACATTCCTCCTGACAAATACCTACTGTGGTCGCATAGGACTCTTGCGAATCTAAGTGCAAATACAAGGAGCCTAATGAACAATGCAAGGAACCTGATGAACAATGCGAGGAGCCTGATGAACAATGCAAGGAACCTGATGAACAATGCGAGGAGCCTGATGAACAATGCAAGGTCAGTATGTTCAACGCGTGGAAAGTAAGAACGTGCTTGACGCGTGCTCCATGTCACAATATAGGCCAGCGACAGTCTCCGGGACGACCGTCCCTTGACATGTTTCACGAAAGATAATCCGTGTGGAAAAGACGGTCGTGAGTTCGTCGACTGGGAGCCGGTTAGTATATTCAGTTTGTGGAAAAGATGGACTTCCTCAGTGACTCCGCTCTGCTTTACGATGCTCAGGTCATAAACTGCTCAGGTTGTATTTCATATTGCGAAAAAGTCGACATCGAAGTCTACAACGGCTAGTTCTGACTCTTGTTAGTCGGATGTACTCTTTTAAATACTTCAAATAAGCTAAGATTCGGTTTGTGAGTCTGCTGACTCGCATGAATCCGTCCGCAGGTGACAGAATACCGAGTACGTGTACACGATTTCTATTTCTTCATAGAAACAATCAAATGTAAGGACGTGTGCGATCTAATCTCGTGGTTTGCGTAGCTGGTGCATGCCGTCACTCGGTACAGTTTAAATGACACATGTCAGAGCGTCTGTAGCTCCGCTTTCTTCCCCACTTTGTCTTCCATCTCGTTCGCAGTGCGAGGGGAGGTACTTGTCCGTGACTCGGTTGCTTGGGCATTCTCTGTTATGCTACTCTCCTCCAGAAATGATGCAGCATCGGATCTTTGCTTGTCGAGTTCCGAGGTCATCTTAGTGAGTCTACTCGGTTGTGCCTGTTGACCTTGACTGTGCAAGAACACCTCCCACTCTTTTGGGTCCATGGTGTATCCTTCCCGTTCTGCATTTGGAAATGAACCATCTTTTACAGCATGGACGTATGCTGCTACGCCACGCTCCACCTCCTTCCTCACATCGGCGAAATGGCGGACGAACCTGGACAACGGATTCAGACGACAAAGGCATATTGTAAAAGGGAATACGCACTTTGCCTTATGGCCATGCCATGTTCCGAGCATGTCGTCCCACACGAGTACCTGACCGCTCGTTCCGGGCCCGGCGCCGATTCCGATGGTGGGTATCTTGACAGACCGGGTGATGTACTCGCCCAACTGACTCGGCATGGCTTCCAGGACGAGAGCAAAGGCGCCAGCCTTTTCGAGAGCATATGCGGCGCGAACGAGGGACTCCGCGGCATGTGCGGTACGGCCCTGTACGCGGTATCCAGAGAGGGCGGTCGCACGCTGTGGGAGGAGGCCAATGTGGGCCATGACGGGGATGCCCATCTGGGTAAGCGCGGAGACATGGGGAACGAGCTCGGTGCCGCCTTCGAGTTTGACGGCTTCGGCGTGGCCTTCTTGGATGATGCGGACGGCAGCGCGGACGGCGTCTGTTGGTCCTGGTGCATAGGTGCCAAATGGCATGTCGGCGACGAGGAGGGGGGTGGAGGTGCCGCGTGCGACGGCGCGGCAGTGATGGAGCATTTCGTCGAGGGTGAGACGGGTTGTGGAAGGGTAGCCGAGGCAGACCTGGGCAAGGGAGTCGCCGACAAGGGTGATGTCGACGGGGCGGGCGGAACAGGCGCGGGCGGAGGGAAAGTCGTAGGCGGTGAGGACGGAGATGGGTGTTCCGGAGGTGCGGAGGTCGGCGAGGCGTGCGATGGTTGTCTTGGTGGGCGAGGCGGCAGGGCGGACGCTCATGAAGCGTCCGTTGCTCGCCCTGAGGAGGGGCGACACGGAGCGGGTGGCGAACATGAGCAAACTTGTCATCCGAGTGGGATCATATCTCATCAATAATGAGCCCGGCTATGTCTCATACTTTTCAATAGCCGGTTGGCACGTGATCCACTTCGTCACGAGGTACCGGTCACTGCGGAGGCGTTGCAGCCACTCGACATACAAAAAAAACTATGACAACACATCGGCGCTGTCGGGCGGGTGGAGCGTCGGGTGGCGATCCTCATTTGGGGGACTCGGACGTTGCAAACTGTTCATTGAATGTGGCGCGACGACGATGTTTCGGACCAATTAAATAGTTGCTCTTGGTGGCACGTGACCCTGTGAGGCTATTGCCAGACTTATTATTTTTTTGCCACAGCTGTGCTGTTGGCTGACGTACGCCACTGACATTATTTGTGTCGATCCTTTGCTCATCATCATAGCTATGCCCCGACGCCCGCCCCCCCGACTCACACCCCTCGTTCTCGACGACATCGACCACGTCAGCGCCTCCGAACAGGACGACATCGAGGTCGACGAGAACACTCCCATTAACGACGAGAACGCGTTTTCCCTTCCCGCCAACCCATCCTCCCCGCTCTTTGCCCTCCGCTCACCACACTCTCATTCCCGCTCGTCCCAAGATGCCGCCCTTCGCGACATCACCGACCAATTCTTCCACCCACCCTCTCCTTCGCCAGTCCGCATCGCCAAGCGAAAGCAGCCCGAGACCCACTCCATTGAGCCACCTCGTCGGCCCAAGAAGCCAAAGTCCCTCGCCTATCCCGCGGACCCGCCCAACTGGCTCTACTCCCGCTCCTCCTCATCCCTTCCCCCCAGTTCGCCCTTCCCTCCGTCGGCCACCAACGGTGACCATGCACGCCTGACCGACCACTCTGCTGGGCATGCTGCCACCGCCCGCTACGAGTACCACTTGGGCACACCACCCAAAGCTTCCGATTCAGACCCCTTTGGGTTCATCGCTGTCGAACGTGCCGTCAAAGCGAAACGCGTCGTGCCCGCATTAGCACCACGCAAATCCCCCATGCGCATCAGCGCTACCAAATCCCCCCCGCGTAGCGCCGTCCTTGCCTCTGTTCCTGCCCCCGCCGCCGCCTCCACCCCAGCCTTGCCGTCGTTTTTTCAACTCGACCCACCGGTTGCGACGAACAATGAGGACATTGAAGGGCTCTATGCTGATGAGCCCGTGGCAGGACCGTCACCTGTCCATGTGCCCGTGGCACCGTTGTTGATGATGAACAGCGATCAGCTGTCGGTTGACATCGGTGCTGCACTCACGCAGCCTACCTTTCCGGATCCCCTCCGCACACCGCGTAAATACAAACGTCGCGCGTCCCCAACCCTTGACGGGGATCCTGATCCAGATGACGGAGACTCCGACCTCCCGTCGAGCCCGTCACCCGTCAAGATATCTGTTGGTGTAAGGGCCCAAACTCATCGTCGTCGTTCGGCCGCTGCCCGAACGGGTCATACCCCCGTTCTCAGACCCACTCGCAAACAGGCAAAGGCCGCAGGTACGGCTACACCGCCAACCGCACATGCACCTCGAACGCGAATCAGGCGCGTACCAGCTTCTCGCCAGAATATCCCCACGCCCTCGTCCACGCGTCGAAGCCCTAGCTCGAGGCCATCGACAGCACCGTCAACTCCTGTTCCTCCGAGGCGGAGTAAACGACAGGCAGTGGTTGGTGCAAGAGCCAAGCTCAGCAGTGCGACGAGTGATGGAGAGGAAGAGAAAGAGGGGCGCCCTGCTAGGATGACACTAAGGTCGAGGATCGCAAAGGCGAATCCGGAGACCAAGACGAATAGTCGTACGAAGCGGCAGCCGTCCAAGACCAAGGCCAAGGTGACCACAAGGGCCCAAAAGGCAGCCGCGGTGACTGTGGAAAGACCAACGCGGGGCCGGCCCAAGGCAAGTGCCAAGAATACCAAGGGCAAGGGGAAAGCACGTCCTCTGGAGAACGTGCTGGATCTCTCGGACGATACGCTAGAGGTGCGTTGCGTTGTGTGGTATACAGTACTATGGATGGCTGATGACGGTGCTTAAGAGGTACGAAAAGGAGCGACGGGAGCGCTTGGCTTATTTCAAGCGTTTAGAAGGGTATCAAATACAGAAGGAGAACGTGTATGTCGTTTGAACGCAGGTCGCCGTGTTTTTAATGGGGTGCGAGCGCCCCGATTTCAGAGTAGGATTCCCATATTTTGTGTATTTAAATAATACATGGTACCAAATATGATGTAATCGGGATATACGAAAATGGGTGACGCGAGCCTAGCCTTTCTCTTTTCTCTCCAACATGACATCACCCAGGCATGGCCTCCTCTGGAATCTCATTGGACCTCGAGGGTACCTTGGCTGGCGTTCAATATCTGCTTGGCGTACCGTGGGTTGCAAAAGGACTCGTTTGTTCGAGATGCGATTGTCTGATTCGATGAAGTACTTACTACTGTTGTCCACTCGAATATCAATCCTTTACGTGCCTTTAATGAACGCCTGAGCAGTCGACCATGGGATGATATTCGCGATCCTGACGAATCGTGTCCGCGACCGACTGTTCGTCATTGATACTTTACTCTCGCTCGTATAATCGAGCAAGCCAGAAGATCAGACACCCCTAGGTGTGCATTGTGGACCCGGTGGGTTTTGCATGGGCACATCCAAAATTTCATGTGTGACTTGATTTTTTTTTTTCATCCAGTCGACCACACTTTCTGGTTCTCGGACGACAGTGGCATCCGAGCGCACATTTTTTGAAATGGTGGAATGGGGTAAGGTAATGGCATGCAATTTCACGGGTGACGGGGCGCTCGACAGGATCTAGATACCAAGGGGTTGAAAGCCTTACCAAGTCGCATTTCGCCTCTTAGGCGCAGCAAAGTTGACAATATTGGAAAGTGATCCGAAGTCGTCGAAAGACCACCAATCATTGCTCTCTCCAATGTGTACCGCTCGTTTCTTGCATCGGTGCACCCTGAGATATATACATAGCGGAAGGTTTCTTCCATTGTTCGAGCAATAACTTGACCCCTCATCGAGATCGGGATACATCGTCTTCCACCATTGAGTCATCGCTGGCAGCCTTAGGGCGATGTCGCCTCTCCAAAGCCTTGCCCAGCTCACACATTCGTGTTAAAGACCAGGAGCCATGCGGAGGAAGATTAGTACAAGGCAAACTGATAGTTTGTAACATCAGCGTACGCACGCCGTCAAACAAACGAGACATCGACGGTAAAAAGCACAAGATAGTAGGTCATCGTGATGCATCGTGACACGAAACACTAGGCTCGATCGATTGGAGAGCTTCAGGCTCCAGCGGGTCCCTCCCCTTCCCCCCATGTCGTCAAATGAATGATAATTCAACGCAAATGCTATTGGAACAATACGTACAATGCTAGTGATATTGGCAACACCTAGTATGCGAACGAGCACCCACAGAGAATCCTCGGGGGCGATCATGATGAAACACCATATCCGGGACATCTCCGCGCGCATGAGGGTTAAGTAGCACTTCGACCCCTTGGCAGCCGGTGCAAACGCGTCAAGAAACTATTTAACCTTCGAAATGTCACCTGCCCCTCTTTTCTGACGGTCTCAACCGTAGGCTTGAAGGACCATCCCTGAAATCAATACGTGCAAAGTGTACACCGCATTGGACGTCTTCCTTCACGTTATGCCTGCGCGATCATGAGCGCTATCTTCAGCATACAGCATAAATGCTTACACGCATTGGAGGTGAAAATCAATTTGATCCTCCCAGCGGGCATCCCCGACGCAAGGTAGGCATAGCAGACATCTTACACGTTTACGAGACGGAGGTTCACATTCGATAGACTCGTCAGCCTGGATTATGTTCATGTATCCGTCGCTAACAAGATGCCAGCGTGGTGACATTTCTAACTGACTGTGTCCACCAGCATGCACCATCTGTTGCACAACATCGTAAATGACCCTCATGAGGAAAGAAAACGACATACGGCATCTCTCCAGTTCATAATAAAAAGGTTGTCTTTGTAGCAATACAGACACAGCAATCGTGGGTCTTGACGATCCATGTCATCCGGCGTAGCTACATTTGGATCGAGTCCGCATGCATGAATGATGTAGGGAGCTTCATGAAGGAATCTGATCCTAAATCGATCATAGAGAGACTTGGAGAGCCCGTCAGTTCGCCACTCCGTAAGATGATGGTTCGTTGCGACAGAAAATATTTCAGGATGGGCAAGGACTTCGAAACCACACTGGAATACAGTACAGGCTAATTGTAGCTTGTTCAAGCCTGTTTGGGATCCTTCTGTGCGTTTTTCATCCTTTGAGGAGATCATATTAGGAGGGATTGTCACAAGGTTGGCGAGCTCTGTCTCGAGCTGTTTCCTCCAGTCGTCGACTAAAGCAGGTAGCTGAGCAAATGCGGGTGCAAATGGAGTCTGGCCAAGTGTAGTTTCTTCGGGAGCATAGAGGATGTCTCGGAAAGGAGGGAAACAAGCCAATTCGCCGACACGTGGAAATAAACCAAATTTTACTGTGTCCGGGGAAAGGCGTTCAACGTAACGATCAAATTCAAACTTCAATGCTTCCCGGCGCGGACGGTATACTCGACTCAATCGTGTTTGTCGGCAGCTGTTCATGGTTCTCAGCCACCATGGTAATATGCGATCCCACTCTATACCACAGTCAAGACTGGCCGACTAATATCATTCACGGAAACCTCACCTTTATCTGTGAGAGGTTTGGGTGCCCATTTGAGCGATTTTTTACGGTTTGAGTCACGGAAATAATCGCGACCAAAATAATAGATCTCGCGTTGATACCCAAGCTGCATCAACCGATCCAAAATGCTGTGTCAATAAATTATAAGAACCGCAACGATTACTTAAGAGTAGGCCTAACCTGTTATCGCGTTCCCGTAGACATGCTGTCAACTCGTCTTTTCGTTTTGATGCCATCTCCCGCTCCCATTGATCGCATTCTATGGCATGCTATTACAAAATATCAGAAGAAATTCAACAAAGAGAAAACATATCAAACATATGCTATCTCCCTATATTGCGTCCTCTTGTTGGTAAGAAATTCCTTCTGGTCAAAAGAATTTCGATACTCGTCCATCCAGAGGATAATCTGATCCTTCTCAACCCATGGCCCATCTATGAATGTGGTTCAAAAATCTGACTGCTGTAATGCCAAATACTAACTATTTTTCACATCTTCCCCGACCATTCTGACTGTGCCCCAAGTCTTCCGAGGAAATGAACTGTAATGGCAAAATCTTTCTTTAGTGAGCACAGGCTTGTGGCAAAATACCCAGGAATAATTACCGTTTATGCTTACACCTTTTGCAATACCTCCGGCGCATACGCCAAAAGATCTGTGATGTCTGGCCACCACATGCCTGTTTTGCATTTTAGATCATCTCAACTGCGCAGTGATTTGTACATACGTGGCAATAAGGGTAAAACGCAAGGTATGCATATGCCGGTTCGCTCAAGTCACTCGGGCAGGCCGGCATACCCTTAACCTGACGAAGAGACGCCTTCCAAATTAACGCCGACGATCTAGACATCAAGGTCCTTCGGATAGACTTGCATGTGCGTGCAAAACTTAAAAGGTCCCGAGGATGGCAGGTAAAGAAAAGCTAACATCGATAAAGAACTGAAATGGGCAAGT
Source organism: Austroboletus novae-zelandiae (assembly GCA_038090275.1). NCBI lineage: Eukaryota > Fungi > Basidiomycota > Agaricomycetes > Boletales > Boletaceae > Austroboletus > Austroboletus novae-zelandiae. The sequence continues at coordinate 56,105 of JBBPML010000096.1, read as the reverse complement.
AAAGAAAATCCACGTACGAGGTACAACACATCGAGATTCAATTGGGCTTCACCAAGTTCTCTTCGTGGCCCTGCATATATCGGTAATGCACGTTGTCCGGTGGAGTTGTTCCGAAGTGGCGCACTATTGTCGTCAACTTGTTGATCTAACTGAGATAGGCTTGTCATTGTTCTAGAGCACTGTTCGTTGACACGTTCGAATTCTGGCCAGCGCGTGACGAGGGGCCATCAGTTTAACAAAGTACAAAGCGACGATGCAAAAACCGTACAGGACGTGAGGTGCATTGACTGATAGTAAGAGCTTGAGGTAAAGCTCTCAGAGCTCCTAAGCTTGAAGCTCGAAGGTCGAGTGATGCGGAAGCGCGAGCGCATGCTGGGCGGTTTACCAAGTTTGGTAAGCTGGCCAATATATATAATTGAAGCGGAGCGCGCCGCGATCTCTTTTACTCCCTCCAACACGACCCACCCAAGCTGATGCTCTTGAGGGTACCATACCTGTCGTTCAACATTGAATAACTCGTCGCATAGGCAGAACATGTGTACCAAGAGTGTTCCTATCGCCCACCAGCAAGTAACGTCTACTACGGGCATGCGTACGTACTACATGTATCGTAGCTGGGTATAGGAAGCGCAATGATGCGAAGAAAGAAAACATAGACTTCAATCGCTCCGTGCATAATGCAGTCCGGCGTTTAAATAGTCATAAGTATAGTAGTCGGGTAAAAAGATCCAAAGTTATACCCAAAGCGTAGATTGTGCCCGAGGCTCCCGTATGTACGTCGACTCTAGTGGCAGATCGAACTCGCCATAGCCAGTCTCCCCAGTGCACCCAAGGTTCCTATACTCGGAGGCTTGTCCCCTGCAAGTGATGCGTAACACGTTTTCTGTCGCAAACTTCAGCCACGTGGTTTCGCCCCTTGCATTTTGTTTCTTCAGGTGGCAGAGGAAACAGACATAAGACCTCCCCATTTGGAGCTCCCCTCGATGGTGGTTCGACAGGCTTGGTTTATAGTTGAGAATACAGACGTGGAGATCGGTTGCTTTCCGCAGCTGCAGAAGTCGGTTCGAACCACAGACAACGCGGACGTCGCTGTACACGCCCAACTGCGCCATCACCACGGGAGTCTTTGATTGCGGTCGGAGCGTCACGACGTACGACCCATCATGCGCTTTTGCTTCCGACACAACTGCAACCGGAATTGGTGGCACCGAGGTCATCCGTAGTCCATGCGATGTCAGCGCAAACTCTGTCATCCCCACTTCTCCACTCGTCATCGCCTCATCCCACTTTGGATAGCAAGCAGGCGAGGATGGCAGCACTGGGTGTTGCACCGACCCTTCGCCCGCCCATGCAAAGACATCCCATGTCCGATATCTAGCCGTTATTGCCTCGACAAGTCTTGGAAAGGCTTTGTCACCCTCGCCGTATGCGATAGGGGGGTGAACGTCAAAGATTCCAAATAGGCAGTAGGCGGAGTCTTCGATCCGAGTAGTTTTGCGTCTCGAAGTCCACGACATAATCTCCCAAACGCCACGGCCCTTGATGCCTCGGCTATTGTCTGTGATAACGGCCTCTCTAGGGATCCCCGTCACACTTGATAGGGCATGCATGAGCGCGGGGTCGTCTTTGTCGTTGGATTGGGTAGTCAATGGGTGCCAGTCTTTGTCGTAAAACTTGATTCGCCGAGGGGCCAAGAGCTCTTGAAGTGTCCACCCGCGCGTGAACCATGGTTCGCTCTCAAAATCCACCAACGAAGACGAGGCACCGAGGTGGACGATGCATACGTGTGCGTTTCCATACCACCTAAACATGGCGTTGATCGCCTCGCTGAGTTCAGTCGGGTTGACCTTGTCGATACAGCATGTATCGGACCAGACAAGTTTGTATCCCTGAGAGTGTGCGGTCTCGCACAACTGTATGAGCTTGGAAAAACCAGCCATCTTAATTTTCCGGTGCCTTCCCGAGCTGAGCCTACCAGGCGTCAAGATGTCTTGATAAATCGGCTCGTCGTCAGTCCAGCGGTGGGAGAAGATGGCGTAGCGCACGACGTCACGAATGATATCTCTGAGGGCTATCTTGCGCAACTTGACATAGTTGCCTGCTTCGGGGTCTATATTCACCCCCATGCTGTGCATACGTTTCTCGACATCCTCTTCGGTGACCTGGGCGATGTCGGAGGAGAAAATGTCGAAGACGGCGCCGCGCTCGACAAACTTCAGCTTGTATGGGTCGATGAAGCGCACAGGAATGTCGTTCTGAATGTATTGTCGGAATGCATCGGCGATATGAGAGAGCGGCTGCAAGAAGAGTAAGAGCTCAACGTCAACAATAAAAAGGGAGTTAATTAAAGACAACACTTACCTGGAGGTGTTCTGTGGGTGTGCTTGGCCTTTTGGGAGAAAACCAGCCAGAAACACGTGAATTGGTGTTCTGTCGTATGGGCATCTGTTGAGTTCTAGGAGACGAACGAGTGTGCACAGACTCTAGTTATACCCACCCACCATCAGTTCGATGCTGTTGAAGAAACCGACATAGCCCAACCACCTGTCATCGTTAGCATGCTCGACGGGTGGATGGACAACGTTTTACTTGCCAACGACCTGCAGGTGCATCACAGGATTATCGGGTGGTTATATCTACCGTTCCGCCTCCACCCAGAATTCTGTCGATTGAGCTCGGCAACAATGGCAAGAAGTGAAGACCGTAACTGCCTTGGCCCACCAACATGGGTTCATTGACGGGCGCAAGAGAAACAAAGATTCGAACAGGAATGCGTGTGCACAACCTGGCAAAGTGCTTGAGAACGTGAGAAAAATGAAAATTCCGCGCTCCACGGCCAGGCGGAGTGGCTGTGACACCGGCTAATACTGCGTTGGCATCGATCGACATCCGCCGTCTCCGTCTCGGATGTCCTTGGAGCTGGTAGGTACACGCATACAACACGCCCCACAACGGCCCTTCTTATCCTATGACTAGGCTGTACACGTTTCCAAGGTACGTCTGGAAAGTTGGTTCATATGCTGAAGATGTTGTTCTTTCTCGAGAAATCACCCCGGTTACCGAGAAGGAAGCGTTTTACATCCTCTTTCCGATCAGTCTAGATGAACAGATATTCAACCTTGCGCGACGCAGATAAGCGAAACACCGCCTTTCTCGTCGTCAGACACAATTTCTCCGCTCCTGTTCTTTGATGCCACAGTGCACATTGACATCGTCCTACTCGCCCGGGCCACAAACATCCCCGACGTAAACGCCGTTGGTCCTCCAGTTTCTGAACCGTGAAATTTAAACAAACTGATTTGAGAGTGGTTCGACGGTTAAACCGGCTGCAACCCCTAATATGTTGTGCTCGCTATCTCTTACACCGGGTCTCTATTCTCGGAGGTTTTCACCTTGAAAACGATGCGGCGCAAACATTTTCCGGTGCAAAAAATGTTTCACCCCTCGCCTCGACCTCGGTGACACTAGGCAGCAAGTACGAGGTATTTCCCAGGCACGACTTCCTCAAGATCAGCCCTCGTGGTGCACATTGAATTCCGTATGCATTAAGTTATGTCGGAAGGCACACTGAGAGCTGCATCGATGTCGCCGACATCTGCAGCAACCATTGATTATCATTTGTGCTCAGGCTCTAATATAGGCGGCGTGCTTTTGAGCGTCAAAGTCCGGCAGGCGAACCTCCCGTCACAACCTTACGTTTCAGCGCCGAATATTCGAATTCCCAAGAAAGTCGACGGTCGACAGTGCACGCACGGGCGCCGAGTCGTACTCGCCGACGCCTCGAGCACTACTCAATATCAAAATGTTTTGTCACCTAAACATCGTATGCACCAGCAAATGCCACAGCGCCGCGACGTATGGCTTCAAGTTGCCTCCAACACAAATGTCATGGAAATCAGCTGGGACTTTTGCTCGAACACCATCCTAGTTGCGTGTTGTATGTATATGGACAAGGCGATGGTGCCAAGTTGACATGGACCAGGTTCCTAAAACCGATGCCGGTGACCATTCCTTTTCTTTCTTTCTTCTTTCTTTCTATTTTTGAGTGGAGAAAGTCACGGGTTAGTGGCTAGTATGTACTACGATGTGTTAACGCAAGACACATTCAGTTGATTCGGCGCATAGGCTTGATCAATAATAATGGGTGTTATCAAATGCAACCTTATAGTAAGAAGAGACAAAATTACATCCAAGAGGGGCCTAAATGTGAACCCTGTGCCTGAGGTTCTCGTATGTAAGTCGTCTTTAGCGGTAGATCGAACTCGCGGTCGCTAGTGTCAGGAGTTTGCCCAGCCCCATTCTCGGTGGGTTTTCCCCTGCAAGTAATGCGCAACACGTTTTCCGTCGCAAACTTGAGCCACGTCACTTCGCCCCTTTCATTTTGCTGCTTAAGGTGAAAGAGAAAACACACATATGACCTCCCGGTTTGGAGATGCCCTCTGTGGTAGTTCCACAGGTCCGGTTTGTAGTTGAGGATACAGACGTGGAGGTCGGCTGCTCCCCGAAGTAGCAAGAGTCGGTACCAGCAGCAGACGACGCAGACGTCACTGTACATGCCTGTCGTCACAGCCGCATTCCTAGGTTGTGGTCGTAGGGTCACAGAGTACAACCCATCATGCGCTTTCGCTTCCGACACAAACGCAACCGGAATTAACGGCACCGAAGTCAACCGCAGACCATCTGCCGTCAGTGTAAACTCCGTCATCCCCTCCCACGTTATCGCCTCATCCCATTTTAGATAACAAGTGGGTGAGGAGGGTAGCACTGAGTGTTGTTTCGACTCCGGGCCCGCCCATGCAAAGATGTCCCACGTCTGATATTTGTCCACGATTTCTTTTACCAGTCTTGGAAAAGCTTTGTCGCCTTCGCCGTATAAGATAGGGGGATGGACGTCAAAGATGCCAAACAGGCAGTAGGCGGCGTCTTCGATCTGTGTGGTTTTGCGCCTAGAAGCCCACGACATGACCTCCGAAATGCAGCGACCCTTAATTCCGTGGCTATAGTCTGCGATAATGGCGTCTCGAGGGATCCCCGTTACGTTTGATAGGGCGAGCATGAGCGCGGGGTGGTCTTTGTCGTTGGATTGGGCAGTCAACGGATGCCATTCTTTGTCGTAAAACTTGATCTGCCTAGGAGCCAGGAGATCCTGAAGTGTCCACCCACGTGTGAACCAAGGTTCGTGCTCGAAATCTGCCAGCGAAGACGTGGTACCTAGATGGACGATGCAGGTGTGTGCGTTCGCGTACCACTTGAACATGGCTTGAATTGTCTCGCTGAGTTCGATCGTTTTGGTCTTGTCGATACAGCACGTATCGGACCAGACGAGCTTGTACCTCTGAGAACGGGCGGTCTTGCACAACTGTACAAGCTTGGCGAAACCGAGCGTCTTGATATCCCGTTGCTTTCCGCTAGCGGGCGTCAAGACGTCTTGATAAATCGGCTCGCTATCCATCCAGCAGTGAGAGAAGATGGCGTAACGCACGACGTCGCGAATGATATCTCTGAGGGCCATCTTGCGCAAGCCCAAGTAGTTGCCCGCTTCAGGGTCCATATTAATTTCCATACGTTTCTCGACATCCTCTTCAGTGATTTGAGCAATGTCGGAGAGGAAGATGTCAAAGACGGTATCGCGCTCAACGAACTTGAGTTTGTCCGTGTCTATGAATCGCACAGGAATGTCGTTCTGAATGTAGTGTCGGAATGCATCGGCGACATGAGGGAGCGGCTGTACGTTTAAGTCCTAATGTCAGCAAACGAAAGTTCAGAAAAGAGGAGAGACAAGTTTACATAGTGACGTTGTATGGACGGCGCTGACTTCTTGGGAGCAAACCAGCCGGGTAAATGTGAGAGAAAAAAAAGCGACCCATTCTTCCATAGGCGCTCTGCCACGGTGACCTCTCGAGAAAGAGATGACTCGGCCTTAAGAGAATCAGCCTGACCCAATTGACTTGTCAACAAGTCGCGAAGAGACTGCCTCTCCGAGATGCGGTTCAAGAACTGTTGGATGGATATGATTATCTCTCCCGCTGTAGGTCGCTTCTCTATGGGGGACCAGCAATCTTGAATGAAATTCCAGTGGTAATCCTCTATTTCTCGGGATGCTGGCCGGCACGGGTGGCGGCCCTTTGACAGTTCCACAACGATTGCTGTATCCCGCTGTATCTCTGACCATGGCATTTTCCCAGACAAAACCTGCTTCAAAATCAGAATAAACCCCATCTTCTACATAAAATAGATCTACCTGGAGACTAAGACATCCAAAAGAATATATATCACTTTTGGTTGTTAGAGTGAACGTTCCTGAACCAACATCAACTTGCTCTGGAGCGGTCCAGCGCAGGGCGCCGGGCCGTATGGTGGACACCCGAAGATAATTGAGTCCAGTTGGGATGTTCTCCACTAAAGATGCATGACCAAAGTCACCCAAGCGCGCGTTGTAGTCTTTGTCAATGAGGACATTATTCTGTCTCATGATCAGACAGAAGTGACCCTAATGTTTCTACTTTGACGTACGCTGTTCAAGTCACCGTGAACAATAGGGATAGAATGTACTGTAACGTATCAATTATTTTTAATGCTTCTGAAATGATAACATGGACCCACGGTAACGCAACCCATTAGCGATGTCCAAGAGCTATCAAGGGCATCAGAAAAGGAACATAAATAATCTACATCTTGTGAACGCACAAGCTGGAGTCGGTGCTCCGAGCCTAGAAGGTAATTGTGCTTGTTCAGAAGAACATGAAGGGAACCATTGGGCATCCACAATGATACCATCGACAATGAATCACGCATCCCAAAACCATAAGCAATACCTAGGAATGGAACAACGTTGAGATGATTGAGTCTCCTCCAAATTCCGAGTTCTCGATGGAGCATCTGGGAGGAACTCATAATGTACTCATTTATGAATAGTGACACAAATGCCAAGCACCTTCACAGTTCTTTCATCTGAATCTATCATGTAGTTGAATCGGAGTGCTTTGACTGCGACCTGAAAGGGGTAAATGACGGGCACCGGAACCATACATAATCCAGACCTCCATGGAACCATTACTGCGACGGTACCAGCATTTAAAGACGTCACCAAAACCTCCTCCTGTGTATTGATCTCTGGCTTCTCGGATGAGATACCGCGTGAGGTCTGGCGGAGGAGAGAAATTGACAGAACTAATAGAACGAATGAACATTAAGATTAGAACGTACCGCTGGAAGTCGGCTGAAAACACATACAGAAAGCTGTTTTCTGGAGCGGACTTGAGCATGTTAAACTGTTAAATTGTTAATCTGAAAGTAGTAGCTAAGACTCTTCACTGAAAAATTAGCTTTCGAGAACCTAAATCAAGTGTGCAACGAAGAAGAGTGCGGGAAAGAATTGCTCAGTGCTACCTACATGCCTCATGGATGTCTGCGTGGCCTTAGAACTTGAGCCAAAACGCTGCCCCCATGAGGCGATGGTGCAGCGCACGGACCAGGTTTATACGCCGTAAGATAATTCAAGTTGCGTCCTCGTAGTTCATGCAATGACTCATCCACAGCGATAAAAATTTATACAGAGAACCATGCTGACGATAAGAAAATGTGGCGCGGATTGATTATACTAGCGGTTTTCATTTCGGTGCGGAAAATGGGAAGCAGGTTTGTCTGTTCGACGACACAGTGCGATCGTGGTTGTACCGGGTTATGCGGTTGAGTCGGGGTCCCTCCCCGGCATGTTCCGAGGCGCAACTTTTCTTGATGCATTTTCCGCATCGAAATGAAAACCGTTGTAATTTATGGACAGTATCACTGCCAGGTGAATTGTCACTACATAAGTACGATAGACGACACATGACAGATAGGCTTCCTGAACCAAGTAAAAGTTATGTCCGAAGCGTAGATTGTGCCCGAGGTTCCCGTATGTAAGTCGTCTCTAAAGGCAGATCGAACTCGCCGTTTCCAACTTTAGGAGCGTGCCCAGCCGTGCTTCCGGGGGGCTCCCCCCGGCAAGTAATGCGCAGCACGTTTTCCGTCGCAAACTTGAGCCACGTCATTTCGCCCCTTGCATCCCGCCTCTGCACATGTAGGAGGAAACAAACGTATCTCCTCCCTGTTTGGAGTTGCCCTCGATGCTGGTTCGACTGACTTGGGTTATAGTTGAGGATACAGACGTGGAGGTTCGTCGCACCCCGAAGTTGCTGGAGTCGATTCGAGCCACAGACAACGCGGACGTCGCCCAGCTGCGCCGTCGTCACAGCATTCCTAGGCTGCGGTCGGAGCATCACGGTGTACAGCCCACCATGCGCTTTCGCTTCCGATACAAATGCAACGGGAATGAGCGGTACCGAGGTCAATCGTAGACCATGTGCCGTCAACGCAAACTCGGTCATCCCCACTTCTCCGCTCGTCATCGCCTCGTCCCACTTTGGATAACAAACGGGCAAGGAAGGTAGAACCGCGTGTTGTTTCGACGCCTGGCCCGCCCATGCAAACACATCCCATGTCCGACATTTTGCCACGATCTCTTCCACCAGTCTTGGAAAAGCTCTGTCACCCTCGCCGTATGCGATAGGGGGGTGAACGTCAAAGATGCCAAACAGGCAGTAGGCGGCATCTTCGATCCGTGTGGTTTCGCGCTTCGAAGCCCATGACATGATCTCCCAAACACCACGGCCCTTGATGCCTTGACTGTTGTCTGCAGTAATGGTGTCTTGAGGGATTCTCGTTACGTTTGATAGGGCGAGCATGAGCGCGGGGTGGTCTTTGTCATTGGATTGGGTAGTCAATGGGTGCCAGTCTTTGTCGTAAAACTTGATTCGCCGAGGGGCCAAGAGCTCTTGAAGTGTCCACCCGCGCGTGAACCATGGTTCGCTCTCAAAATCCACCAATGAAGACGATGCACCGAGGTGGACGATGCACATGTGTGCGTTCGCGTACCACCGGAACATGGCGTGGATTGCTTCGTTGAGTTCAATCGGGTTGACCTTGTCGATACAGCATGTATCGGACCAGACAAGTTTGTACCCTTGAGAGCGCGCGGTGTCGCATAGCCGTATAAGTTTGGCGAGACCAGCCGCCCTGATTTCCCTTTGCTTGCCATAGCTGAGCCTACCAGGTGTCATGACATCTTGGTACATCGGCTCGCCGTCTGTCCAACGGTGGGAAAAGATGGCGTAGCGCACGACGTCGCGGATGATGTCTATGAGAGCCATCCTGCGCAAATTGACGTAGTTGCCTGACTCGGGGTTCATGTCCACTCTCAAGGTATGCATCCGCTCCTCAACATATTCTTCGGTGATTTGGGCGATATCGGGGAGGAAGATGTCAACGACTGTATCGCGGTCGACGAACTTGAGATTATCCGTGTCGATGAAGCGCACGGGAATGTCATTGTGAATGTACTGTCGAAATGCGTCGGCGATATGAGGGAGCGGCTGTATGAACAAGGGGAGGTAACTAAAAGGGCGCAAAGAGGAGAGACAAGCTCACCTTTATGGATGGCGCCGACTTATCAGTGCCAGTGGGAGAGAACCAGGTAGGTAAAGCGAAAAGAAAACGAGTGATGGAATCAAAGACACGGGAAACGAGGGTTGTTCGGGTGAGCATGTAGAGAGCTTCTGGGAGACGGAGCCCCCGTCCGCGTCAGTTATATCCCCGCCCCCAGTTGCTGTTGAGGAGTCGGCATAGCCCTGCCACCAGATTCAGCGTGCCCAACGAGCGCCCGTACACGTTTTCCTTGCCAATGCCAAGAACTACCTGGTGCGCGCAGCTCCAACCATGATCGTGCGTCCACCACTACGGTTCCGAGCTGGCTTACTTGGATTCGTCGACAGGGACGACGGGCGCAAGGTCTGGCACGAGGATGTGAGAAAGACATTGATAAGTAAGGAAAAGCGGTGAAGTAGCTGTGTTGGCCTTGTTCTTCGATGCTCTACCTGATCGGACTTGGTCTCTGCGATGAAAAGGACGTCACCGTACGTGGCCTGGAGGCAAGTACACGCATCCAACACGACCCAAATCGACCCTTCTGACCCCATTACAACTGGCAGGCTGTCCGCGCCTCCACCCGCGTCTACCTCGAAGCGTACACCAGCATCCTGATGGTCTCCAAAGAACGCCTGGCAAGTCGATCTCGCTTTCTCTCGAAGAGACCCTGAACATACCAAGGAAGCGTTTTACGGTAAACCCATCCTCCTCGCCGATCGGGACATGGTCGAGACGGACAGCGACGCCATCTTGCATAACGCAGACAAGCAGGACGTCGCCTTTCTCGTCGTCGGAGACCCGTTTGGGTTTGTCTCCGTTCTTGTTCTTTGACGTTTTCGCTGACACGCGCTCGGCAGTGCCACGACGCACATCGACATCGTGCTGCGCGCCCGGGCGAAACATATCCCCGTGCGAGTCATTCACAACGCGTCCATCATGAACGCCGTCGCTGCCTCTGGTCTCCAACTCTACTCTTTTGGCCAAACTGTCTCCCTCGTCTTCTTCACCGACACCTGGAAGCCTGACTCGTTTTACGACCGTATCAAGGAGAACAGCGATCTCGGACTACATACTCTCGTCCTGCTCGACATCAAAGTCAAGGAACAGAGCGAGGAGAATCTGGCGCGGTTCGTTTCCCTCTTCATGTGACGCTCATACGAAAGTGATGAATGGCGATCACAGGGGAAGAAAGATATATGAACCTCCCCGGTACATGTCGATCACCCAGGCTGTGTCCCAGCTCCTCGAAATTGAGTCACTCCGAGACCAAAAAGTTTTGTCTCCAAACACTACCCTTGCCATCGCCCTCTCCCGAGTAGGCGGGGACGCAAACGATCAGCGTATCGTCTGTGGAACCCTTGCGGAGCTCGCCCAACAACCTCCCGAGATGTTCGGGGAACCCTTACACAGCCTCGTCATCGTTGGAAAACGATTGCATCACCTCGAGGTCGATTATGCACAGGAGTATGCTGTAAGTAAAGAGACGTGGCGACGGGTCGCTTGTCAAGATTATGGCTGTGCGCTGGATGTGTAACACACCCCTGGTGCGAATAGGAAAACAGATACAACCCGGTCGAACTCGAAACACTCTCCTATCTGTCGAAATGACTCTATTACTATTACATCATACTCTCTAAAGGTATCTAAGGATATCCAACACCCTTACAAAAGTAACAACTCTATCCTCTGAGCTTAAGGAGTTGCGCGACCAGACCATCTCGAGGATATGGTCAACACCACTTTGTGTGCGGCGAATACATATCACACACCTGGGGTTCGATGAACGTTCCCTGTTCGTATACCTGTTCGCCAACCACTCGAGGATAAGGAGAATGAGTCAGCAAAGAAGATTTATGGGGACGTTCAACTCCGAGACCATGTCCACCAACTACCGTACTTTGATACGGTGTCGGATCGCTGCCAACAGTCCCTGATAGCGGCGCAGGCGTCAGTCACCGACTCCGAATATATATAGGCTAATGTATGTATATTCTCTTCTCAGAGTCAAGAACATCGTTGTTCAAGAAACACCGTGTTTGGTGACAATTCGGCAATGCTAACAACATATTTTCACAACATGCATGATATGATACAGTAAAGTTCAGTGCCAACCCGTCGCCTGCTCTTCTCACAAAAAAAACAAATAACAGAAATGACTCTGAAAAGAACGTCCGAATCACCGCCTGTGGCCTGGAGCAAGTACACACATCCAGCACGCTCCGCGACCCTTCCGACCCTGTTGGGCTGGCCTTGGGAGGCGACACACCACCTCTAGGTCGATTGAAAGTGTGCGACTGTGTGAACATAATGAAGGCTATTTTAGACATCCCACTGGCAAACTCTTTCTAATTTAAACACCGTAGTCTCTAAGGGTATCCAATACTCCGCGAAAGTGACAACTCTGTTCTCTGAGCTCAAGGAGTTGCACGACCAGGCCATCTTGAAGCTATTGTCAGAACCATCACTCCGTGTGGAATACGCATCACATACCTGGGGTACAAGGAACATTCCCTGACTGTATACCTGTTCGCTAACCACGCGAGGATACGCTAACAAAGGAGAATGCGTCAGCAAAGAACATATGTTCGGGTTTGCATGACCCACTTCAACTCCGAGACCATATCCACCATGCTGACAACTGCCGTACTTGCGCTGGTCCGTATACCAGTAATACGGTGTCGGATCTATTCCTTCCTTCACATACGCTGCCAACAGTTCCTGACTGTCTGCTATCCTCATCGATCCACCTATATTCGCCCTTAGTTTGGCATGTCCCACAGCAACGTCCCAAAACCTTACCGACGATCTCGCCCACACCCGGCATCAGCAAGTCACAACTCTCCGTGAAGATCGGCCCAGTCTCACCCTCCTTCCTTGGCATCCTCTGCATATAGAAAGCTTTGAGTTCCGCAGGGAAGCCATACAGGAAAATCGGGGTTCCGATGATGTCCGTCATTTGTCGCTCGGCAGCTTCGGCTATATCGTCGCCGATAGCGTGTGGGACCATCACAGGTTTTCCGTCCGCATCCTTGATGGTGTTGCCATCGGCGTCCTCAGCCTCGTGCTGGATGCCGTGTTCGTTAAGCCATTGGATCGCATCCGAGTAGGACATGCGTTTAAAGGGTCGCTCTGGAGCGGTGAAGCTAGGGTTGAGGGATTTGATCAACGCGGCCGAGGAAGGGTCAGCGAGAAGCTTTTCGATGCTCTCGCAAATCTATGCGAGTGGAATGTGAGCGTCCTGGACAATGCAATATAGGAATTCGTGACTTGCAATGGCCTCGATGTAGTTCATCAAGTCTTCGAAAGTGATAAAGGCCAGTTCTCCCTCTAAGTGGGTATACTCGCTTAGATGCCGACGAGTATGACTGTTTTCAAACGTCATCAATCTTGCCACGACTCACGTCGATGCGATAACACACCTGTTCTCGGCACGAAAACTCTCTTGAACGCAGAATACGTCTCCAAGTGAAGGAAGACACGTTTCGAGGTACAATTGGGAACTCTGAGTAAGAAAGGCGGATTGCCCATAATAATCGAGCTTAAACAGCGTTGCACCGCCTTCGACCTGGGTTTGTACGAGGCACGGAGGAGTCACTTCCAAGCAATGATGCTCAGCATAGGTGGATCGAAAGGCCGATAAGAGAGCAGAACGTAGTCGAAGGACGTTGGACGCAGTTTCACCTCGTAGCACGAGATGACGCAGGTCGGCGAGGATAGACGGATCGGATTGCTTCCAAAGATGAATGACATCAGTGCTGAAGCTGTGATCGCGTGCCATATGACGGTACCTCGTTGAGTTTGTTGGTAAAGGCTTCCTCTGCGCCGGGAGCGGCGCCAAGGACCCTCCAATAATCGACAGCAAGCTCGTGTCCGCCGGGAGCCTTTTGACCCTCTGGGACGGCCTTGAGTGTTCCGGTCAGCTCGACCGATGCCTCGAGCTGCAACGTAAGTGCATCATACGTTTTGTTCTAGAAACGGCTTGGTCGACTTGTACTCTGCGCGGACATAGACTGGTACGCACAGTTTGACCGGTCAGCACGGCTTGCAGGTAGCCAGTGCCATCCCTCAAGACGATAAACATAATCTCTTGCTGATCGCGAAGACGATGCACCCATCCAGACACGCGCACCCTTTGATCTCGCAAGCGGTCGAGGTTCACGATCTTGGACTATATAGGACACAAGATCAAAATGCGGACGGCGACGAACACACGAAAAAAAAGACCTGCCCACCTTTTGCGGCGTCGGAAGCGAGGCATCTTCGACGAGCGTCACTTTGCGGCTTTCCTCGAGCCGCTTTTCGCGCCGCTCTTGACGATCGCGTGCTTCCTTGGCCTCAGCCTCGGCCTTGAGTCGTTTCTTTTCGAGTCCTTGAGCATCCTTCTTGGCCTTTTTGGTCGCAGACTGTGTCGGCGCATCGTATTCTGCTTCGGCACTCTTCCTGATTTGAAACGATGTCTGATCGACCTGGGCGGAGGGGGTGCTAAAGATCGCATAGGCGAGGGATTGATAGGGTTGATCTAACGTGCCATGACCGGGTGAGTCGACGCCGGCCGCTTGGTCGATGTATACCGAAGACATTTTCTGTTCAGGTCAGAAGGTGCTGTGGCAGAACTTATATCTGCGATAAAGTGACTCGATATCTGAAACCAAATTTGGTATGTCGCGTGGGGAGTCAATATTATCTAGCAACCGCCTCTTTATCGGTCCCACCAGATCACTTTTTATGCCGCCGTCTCCGTTTCTTTTTCTGCGTCACATCTTCCGCAACTGTCTCCGCCTCACTAGGTCCAGGCGGAGGCGTATCGTCAGCGCAGCGTTTCCGCTTTTCTGACTTGCTCGCCATGTCTGCATCTCCCTCACCGCCATCGTCGTCCTGCATCGCTTTCAACTTTGCTCGCTCTTTCTTACCCATCCGCTTCTTTTTCTGTATTTCGATACCTCCGCTTGTCGCGTTTGTGCCAGTGTCGACCGACCAGGAGCCCACATACTTGGAGCCCACGCGAGAACGGAGATTTTCGCGAAATTCCTTCAAATGCTGGGCTCGCTTTGGATCCCAATTCTTTTTCTCCTTGCCCCCTGGATCAATCAAAGTTGATCAGATATCGGAACGACCATGCTCAAGTGACCACATCCACCTTTGTCAAGACGATAGGGTGCCAATTTCTTGAGTCCAACGTAAGAGTTCAACTCCGCGTCCGTAGAAAGCAGGATTTCCACAGGCGTCAAGCCATAGTTTTCGGGCGCCGCAGAAGTATAGTGAAAGCGCGTCGGCATGTGAGAGGTCTGCAAGATGAGTACGTCAGGACGATGCGTTGGCAAGCTGTGCAGACTTACGATACCGCTAAATCCGAGTCTGTTCACCACTTCATCCATGTACGCGTCCACTTTACGTCTACGTTCTTCTTCCGTGCCTTTCCATTCCTCGCCGTCATCGTCCCAATCGTCCCAACCGGTATCCCTGTTCAAGTTAGCGTCCATCTCGTTCACATCTACCCCCTCATCCTCGCCCCCATTCTCATTTTTCTTCTTCTCTTTCTTCCTTTGCTTCTTCTGCTCTGCTTTTAACTTGGAATGGATGGGTGGTTCAATATCATCAATGTTGATGTCATTGTCCCAGACAGGCTTCTCAACATCCTCATCGTTGGCTACACACATGTCAGACACGTGACATTGATCACAACGATTGGCTTCACCGATGCCGTCGTGACCACCATACAGTTCTGCTATCTGCGCATCGTGTTTCGAGGGGTCCCAGTTGCCGTCTAGATCGAGGTGGGCGAGGGCTGTTCACCAAATCGAAAAATAACTCAGAAAACGGGAAACCGTGCATAAAATCCAATACACTCACCCTCATCACCGATACTATTTAGACCACCTTCTAAACTGACCATCTCGAGTTTTCTCCGTAGCTCGTTCGCTTTGAGCACTTTCAAGCGCGCTAGCTCCTCCTTCCTTTGTTGCTTTTTCGATTTCTTTCTATTGGAGGTTTCGTTTCCGATTACCAAAATGTTCTCGTCCTCTGGTCCTTCCTCAGCGATTGCAGCTTCTGCCAATGTACGCTCTTTTCTGATCTCTTCCCTTCGGGTTCGGAGTAGATCTTGCTTCTCTTCCTCTAGTCGATCCTTTTTCCGTGCGCGAGCATCTTTCCGAGTAGCAGACTCGCGCCGAGCAGACGAGATATCACGAGGATATGAAGAAATAAGTGCACCACCACTGTAAATAATAGTTTCAAGTCCATGCAAATCTTGTCATAACGTCAAAAGTACTCACGGTTCCTCAAACCTAAAGTTGTACGACGTCTCGAATGCATCTGCGAGATCGTCAAACGACTCCTCGTCTGAGAAACCTTGGGCTTGCGCATCGCCTGAGCTTTGATTTGCGTCGTCGCTATTATCCAAGTCAGCTTCAGGTCCGGTTGACTTCTGTTTTGGCCGCTTCGACGAAGAATCGACAATCTCGTTATACGTAGGCACCCTCCGGGTGGAGCGGTCCACCCACCCACGGTTGAAGATATAACTGCATAAAATTTCAATCAAATGAAACGACGCTTGCCAAATTTCGACAAGATTTTGAAAGTGTTCGTAATACATACTTCATTAAAAATTCTTGATCAGCCTCTTCCTTGGACTTTTTGTCGTGCTTTTTCACAGCTTTCTTGCTTGGCACCTGGTCTTTTCCTAGGTTGGCCTCCCTTTCTTTCTCTCGCTCTTTTTTACCTTTTTTATTCTTAGCCTCGTGCTCTGCATCGTTTTCTTCAGCGAAATTCCCAGGCGCGTCGACCACTTCGTTTATATCCACAGTGACCAGATTGTGAAGGTCCTCCGAACCAACCTCCCGTTCCAAAAACGACTTGTATTCTTCCTCCTCTAGCTCGATCTCGTCACGCGTACGCGAGCGGGGTACAAGGAAATCGTCGTCATCTCCTAATCCGTACGCGAAGCAAGTCTAGTTAGTTGCTAGAATTCATCGCTCTAGAGAGCGGGAGTGGACTTTAAAATACCTTGTGCCTCGGAGTCAACCGCGCCGTGGAACGCAGCACGTACTTCGGAGCGAAGAAGGGCTTGTTCTTCTGTGTGCGTCAAAGGTCGTGGTTGGGGGCTCGGCGAACGTGATTGTGCGTTGGCGTCAGCAAGAGCGGATGCGAGTGCGGCATCCCGGATCGTCAACGCCTTTGACTGGCACGTATGTGCGTGTCAGCACGAATTATGAGCGCAATAAGCCCTAAAACACGCACCGCCTTTTCTTTCACCTTGAGCTTCCTCGCTGGTGCCTTGTCCTGAGTGTGCGCGTGTTCCTCTGAATACAAGTGCCATGCGTGAATATCGGGCATCCAAGGACGTGTCAAACGTACCCTCAAATACATGTCTATCACCTTCATAGATCCCAGGATCTTTCTTTCTAATGCGAGCCAGCGTACGAAAAATAGCGGCGTCCATGGCAGGAGTGAGTTCTTCTCCGTCTGTATCTTCATCAGTGTCTTCCGAATCCTCTGAATCTTCCGCATCGGAGTCCGACTCTGAATAGTCGGACCCATATTTCTCTCTTACTGCGTTACCGGAGCGTGTCAAGAGAAAGAAAAGCTCAGGTGATAGATCCGACTCACGCTTGGCGAGCTCCTCCCGTTCCTTCTTGTATTCGAAGGCTTTAGCGTAGTGTTCATTGATCGTAAGCGTGTGCAAGCCCTGCGTTTCTGAGTCTGAATCCGAGAGCATGAAGTCGGATGTTTGGGGGAAAAACAATGAAGGCACGTGACCGAATGGTTGTTTGTATCTATTAGGATTGCAAGCCGTTGGCCCCTGAGTTAGCTTCAGCGCAGAAGTGCCTGAAGAATGAAATCCAGATTGCTAGATCGTATACACCCACCCTTTGCAACAAACATTGCCACTGACAGCGTGGAACATGTCGATGGCACGTGACCACCTGCTACTGCACCGATGAAATCGGATGAAAGACGTTCCGAGCGTCGGACTGACTCGTCATCGGTTGCTTGATTCACAAGCCTCTCCCATATTATACATCGACGTCGAAGTTGAACGCACAGAAGAGCGCGCGATGTCGAGTCTGATTGTGGGTGACCCTAACCCTATAATAGCCAGGCATCTGATAACAACTCCGACTCAGCTTGACTCCGTCTTGCAACGGCTCTTGGCTTGGCCAACCTAATTCATGCACCTGGCAGCCCGCAATCTCGCGTAAGACAATACGTGCATTCTTGGCAACCGGACCGACCGTTCATGGCCCCAACGACTTTTCAGGAAGCGGAGGTACGTCCCCTTGCCCCATCGCTAAGCTTGTACTTATCGCACCTCTCTTTCTCCTGAAAGTCTATCTACGCACGTGCGACCAAACTAGAGTTCTCTGCGCAGTTCACTCTTGCATTTAACCACTACTTCAAAGCAGCCGAGGCATTCCTCGAGCTTGCGGACTCGTCTACGGCCACTCCCGATTTCCAGGCACGCTGCAGGGCAAATGCCCAAAAGGCCATCCAACGGGCCGAAAAAATCCAAAAGGCTAGCAAGACTCCCGGCGCTCAGATAAGCGTGGTCACACCCCCCATCGATCCCTTTGGAACGGGTAAGGGCCTGAAACGTGTGAACTGCGGTCACTTACCATGTCATAGATCACCGAACATATGTGCTCCGAAAATCATCCACCATCAATGGCATCCGTTATCATCTCTGGAACGAACCCGTCCCCTCGTCAAGCACAACAGCTCTTTACTCGTACGTACATCTCTCTCCTGACAACACCCTCTATATATCTTTACGCTGCCAGCGATCCGAATGGACCGCCCAAGATACCAATGTCCATGTCCGCCACTTCCAAGGTCATTACATGGAGAAGACCTCCCCGTGATTCCTTTTCTTCCTCGACCCTGACACCCGCCGATATAGATCAGAATATTGTCAGTGACTGTTCGGTCTGTGCTTCGGTAGCGGTATGTGTCCAACACAACAAGAGATTCTACTCGCGCGTACGTGCTCTTCTCGCTCACTTTCTGTTTTTTGGGTGTGCAATCCTTTTACCCCGTGTCCCGCGTTAACCCCAATTATTCTGATCGCTGTTTATGCGGAGTCATGACATTTTTATTTGCGCCCGCCGGGTTGCGCTCAACCACGAGGACGACACGCATGCTGATATTTGCCCCTTTGGAAATTTACCTTCACAAAGTTACTGTCCTCGTCTTTGTTCTCCGGAAATCAACCGGGCCGATATGATGTCAAGGTGTATCTGAATGGTGATTGCAGACGAGTATGTAGGCATCTTCCTGTCAATGGATTACGTGGTGACAATGCGTTTGAATCTGCCGTGGCATGGACAGATATGTAAGCAATGAATGAAAAGCTACTGGATATATGATCCTGATGTCCTTTTTCGTATTTCACCGTCTTCCCAACCATGTACCATTGAACTTGATCGCCCGCTATACTGGCCGCATCGAATCCTGCCACTGGCAGCTATCGATGATTTACTTCCTTTTGACGAGTCTGGGCGTCCTATGGGGATCTCATCAGGGTCGAAAGCGGTTGCATGGCCGGCTTTGATTGAGAAAGCTGTATGTTGCCCTGTTTATGTATGTCCTTGTGAAACTAATGACATCATTCCAGTATATGAAGCTAATGGGAGGATATGATTTCCCTGGGTCGTAAGTAACGCAAGGCTTTTTGTGTCTGTTCGTCACTGACTCGAACAGAAATTCTTCCATCGACCTACGGTAAGAAAACCCTCACCGCTTGCGCAAGCGAGGCCCAAACGCTATCACTTTTAGCGTGCTGACTGGGTGGATACCCGAGCATGTCGACTTACAAAGGTGCGGGCATTAGAATCTGAGTTTTTCGGCTCGCATGATCGCATCAATACTATCCCTCAGCACCTCATTTGAGAGAGAGAGGACGTGGGAAAGAATAATGAATGGGTTTCAGAAAGGTGAGTTCACGACGTCTGTCAAGCCCCCAACGCATTCCCCCAACAAGGTTCCTGGTATAGGTCACTGCGTGCTTTGCGTGGGTACGGATGCCAAGACCATCCTGAAGATCCAAGGGGTAAAGTTGTTGCCTTCGCATGCGTATGCTGTTGTTGGTGGGTCGTTTGTTGTCTAGGTGTGCCATTTGCTCCATCATGCTCATGGACAACCAATCCCAGATATTCGAGAAACAAATAGTGAACGATGGCTGACATTGATTGATTCAAGGGTACCTGCAATTGGTTCTGAGGACGAGGACGGTTCGAATTCAAGTAGTTCGCGTGAGTGTTGATGATGGTCCGGCCGACACTTGTCAGTTTACCTGTGTGATTAGGCATGCTCAATATGCGGTGGGACGATATATGCGCGACGTTTGAAGGAGTTTACGTATCCTGGGATCCCCACCTTTTCTGGCATAGCGCCGACATTCACGAGTAAACGGTTCTGTTCACAATGCACTTTGAATGATGCTCACACAGCACCTCAGGGTTTGGAAACCGGCTAACGCGAACGATGACGCGCAATGTGACTATTTACCCCTATGTCTAGCGTACGAACGATCGAAATTAAACCATCGGCTTCTAGCATCCGTACGCCATTTGCGATTGCTCTACGAGTGCCGAAACTCCCCAAATGGAGACGGAGACTCATTGGATACGAGCAAAGATATCTGGGTCCTATTGACGAGACATTTATCCCATACTCACCGGGGCGCCGAGTATATTTCATTGACTGTACATACGGACGATGCGGACGATTGGAGGAACATGTGGGCGAAAGCAGGGAATAAGCAGATCAAGGTAGGCTTCTTCGTAGGCTGTCGACATGACTGACCGATCATCTGCAGGGCACGTACACCACCTCACCTCATGTGCTGGTGAGGACAAAGGTTGGCAAGGAGTTTCTTACTCCATGGCATCAACGCCCATCGGTCTCAGTACCTGCTACCAAGATCTCGGGCGCGCTTTCGATTCTTGCCAGCTATGATGGCCCGTTCGAGGACGTCTACTTCACCGTAAACGTCTTCTGTGGTGCGAATATCAAGATGCGATGGGACGTGGATGCAGGTATAGGCGATACGATCAGTTCTAGTGGATTCAGTTTCAAGGTGCGCGTCGATGTGATGTTGTGTATATACGTGTTGATTTCGGTTGCCAGTACGACGGCACGCTCACGACGAAAAACGCCGGGGGGAATTGCACGCACCCAACATACATGATTAATCCGCAATGGCACCTTCGTATCCATGACGAGAAGCCAGGTTCAAGTGGGCGAGCCAGGCTGTTGCACTCGAGCAGGTCTACGGGGAGCTTAAAGACGACCACAGTCGTGAGCGACAGGATGGGCCACAGATCTGTCGTCGTGCTGAGTGTACAAGGTCCGAGAGAGTTGCCTTTGAACGTGACTGTGGTCTGGTCTTCTGGCGAGCGGATTGCCGAGTGTGTGCGGGTGCTTCTTTCCGTCCCAAGTTTATGACACTACTGCTCTAGGTTGACACAAAAGGAAGTAGTCACTTCCTCTGGAGCATACGCGTATGGTCAAGCAAGAGCAGCCGGAGACATGGCGCGTAAGTCGCAGTGTTCGTTGTGGTACTTAAGACTGACGCGTTACGCAAGCGGGCGACTACACGGTTATCGTATCTGCATTTGAGCCCCAGGTTCACCTTGGGCCATTCACGCTCAAAGTGGACAGCTCGCGCCAGTTTGACCTCGTGTCTATCCCGCCGGAAGGAGCAGGCATGTACACCAGGGTGTCGAAAGGCGAGTGGTAAGCGTGGACGATCTCTGTGGAGTGCCGTACAATGACATTGGTTAACAAGGAACGAGCATACGGCCGTCGGAGGTCCAAGTCACGGAAGGTACCATTTGAATCCGATATACGAAGTCCAGCTACCATCACGTGCACAACTCAGGTATGTAGGTGTTGGGACTTTCTTGGACGATTGACATACTAGTTGTGTTCTCAGCGCTCGTCTACATCTCGTGTCGTCTGCACCCGCTGCAGCACTGAACCTGTGCCTTTTCCCTGCACCGTCCTCGGCATCTGAAGTGCCCACGCTGGACCGGCCGCTCGCCTCTTCGGGTCCTTTCAGTGACGCTCTGTCGGGTGTGTGTATCCCGGCGCGCATGCTGAACGCTGGCAAGTACTGGTTCGTCCCGTCGACATATTCTGTGGGCGCCAAGACATCCTTCCGATTGGTGGTGTATTGCTCTGATGCAGGCTGCGTCGTCTCTCGGCGTTGATGCAGATGGTTGATGCGTGGTGACGACTTCTCGGACGTCTTTCACATGTACTTTTGACTACAATTCCCGCTACGGAGTAGTGGGTATGAATTTTGGCACAGAATGCGAGTTTCCAAGGTACTAAATACAGCTGTATATTTATTAATCCTAACCCGACACACTGCAGCATTGCTGAGTCGGAGTTTGAAATACACCCAAGGATAATATCTGATAGGTGCTTCCAATGTCCAAGGAGATCAAGCCCAGAGTCAAGTTTGAATGAAACATGGTCAAAGTGTATATTGTATTGCTTGTGTATGAATTTTATCTTTCTATTATTGTCACCAGCATCCAACTTGTTGATTTGTGCATTGCAATGGCCTCGCCACTGGTATCCTGGCCCGACTGGGGATCTGCTCTTTCACAATGTCATTATTTTGGTATGCATCACCAACAGTCCATCAATCACTCAAGGATGTAGAGTTTGCTTATGCTTCTAAGGGTTTGATATTTTTGCCAGTCTAAGGGGCTAGTGCCATATATAAGCTAGCGAGCGCTAGTATGTTGGAGGTCCTTTCAGTGATCATTACTTTCTCCTCAAATTCCTTGATGAAGCCCCATACATCATCCATGCATGTAAAATGTAGCCACCTGGGATGACACGGACCGTCGGGATGGTCAATTAAAATGCCTGTTTTTCAATGAAGACAAACCTCAGGCTCTGAAAATGAACTGGAGCCATGTGTTTTTCTTTCTCGAGAAATTTGATTATGATGTTGGTGTTGTGTAACAGATGGTGCATACTGGCAATCATTTTCTTTTGCACTGGAGAAGCTTCTGGAGTCGAAATCACCATGCTGGGAACCTGTTAGCGATGAATACATTCACATGATTCATGCTGCAGAGTCCGCCAGGAGCGTATCTTCGACTTATGACATCGTATGATGTCTGTTATGTCTTCCTCGAGTTGGGAATTATGAGTTGTCCAATAAAGCACAAAGACGTACAACGTGATGGGCACTATGTATCGGTCGATCGCGTCGTGTGGGCCCGGGATAAATCGATGAAACTTCAACCGTAGGGATGTGTTCTGTAGGTCGATCAAGTACGGTGATATAGTACTTAAACAGCGGTTGTCGGTATGAAAGTCAATCATCCGCCCCGGCGAAACGCTAGTCATTTGAGCACTTTGCGATGCTCAATACACTGTCTCAAGGCCTCATGATTCTCGGACATTTTTCAGACTCGTACTTTTGATGGTATTACTTTTTGTTAAAATTCGCACTGGCGACGTACATGAATGAACCGTTTACTCTGAGCCGGGGGTGAGGACCGGCGTCGGTGGAGGATGAAAAGAGGGCGACAAGAGAAAATCGTTGACGCGTTTGAGCGTCGTACGAGACGGGTTTGCTTGAGGGTTGCTGGATATAATCCACTGAAGACGGGTCTTGACCATGTCTTTGGCTAAGACCAAGGATAAACGCTTGTCCCTGAAAATACGAACCAACGCACGTACACATGTCATTGCGTGCGTTGCCTCGTGGGCAACACGACCCATCGGGCCGGAAAAAGAGTGCCAAGGCGGCGAGCGCCACGCCAATGGCAAGGTCCGTCCCTGCGCCGCACGCGATGCAGACGGTGCGCTCGTTCTGGAGGTGGTGTCGGATGAACGGCATCGCGCGGGGTAGGACGACGGATAAGAAGTGGTGCTGGCCCTTTTTGCCGTCTGGCGTAGGCATGGAGAGTAGTCTGCCAAACATGGGCGTTGCTTCACCGCTTGGTGTCGGTGCGGTGAGAGGGTCGGGGTCGTGGGTTAGAGGCGTCAGACGGACAAAGGCGATGGATGGGTGGGCCTGGAATAGTTCGGTGGGACGGCCTAAGATGGCCAGAGTGCTGATCGCGAGGCGCCCCGAGACGCGTTCGATTGCGGTCCATCGTTGACCGAGTTCCGTGGCGTCGTCGGCGGCAGTGATCTGCGCAGACGCGACGAGCGATCGGACGAGGTCTGGCAGGTTATCGGGTGTGGAGGACAAGATCCTGTCGCGATGTGCCCAGTATAGGGTCGGCGTGAGGCCCTGGGAGCGTGTCAAGGGAAGAAGCGGAAACGGGGAACAGGAACGAACCATGCTCCAGAGTTCGTGATCGTCTCCGGAACCTTGGATGTAGGTGAACCCGGAGGCCCGGCGTTTCATGCCGTCCGTGACTTGCTTGGAGGCGGAGATGCATATGATCGGATAGAATGCGCCATCGCTGGGAAAGGATGGGAACACGGTCGTGGCGGGCGTGATCCATATCGGACGGAGAGGACGCTCGAGCGCTGGGAGCGCGTAGGAGGAAGCCTGGGACAGTCAGGGTAGGGGCGGGCGTGCTGCGAGGGACGCACCGCGAGCTCAGAGGCCCATCCGTCGAGCATGGTCTCGATCTGGCGGTGCTCCTGGGGACTGACGCATCCCGGGGGCGTGTAGAGCGCGGTATCCCAACACTCTGGACGGCTGGCTCTCTTGACGAGGGCACGATTGATGACGGCGCACCAGATGGGCACTGTCTTCGACAGCGCGTCCGGGATGCGTTTGCCACTCCTGGTGGAATCGACGAGGACGAGGCTGTGTGATGGTGTGGGCATCGACGCGCCAGACGGGGAGGTGCACGTACCCGGGATGTTGGATGATGAGGGGGAGGATGTGTAGGTTGGGTCTGCGGAGGTTGAAAGACCAGTTGTGGGTGTGTCCGTCCGTGGATTTGAAGTAGGCGCGCTCTACGGTGGACTCGGTGTACCAAGCGCCGCAGCGCATGTTGGCTGGAGGGCGGGTGGGTCAGGCGGGAGATCCGGGCCGGAGGAGGATGACGTACGAATGATCGGCCAGTGTTTGTAGTGATCGTGCACGGTCGCGACAAAGGCAGCATCCTGGGCGATGGACTGAACGCGATTGTAGATGGACTGCGACTGTCGTCTGAGCTCGGCAAGCGTCCGCGCGGTCGTGTCCAGGTCCATGTCGTCACCGCAACGTTATTCCCGAACCGGACACGTAAATGTGCTTGCCCGTCGACCTCAGCGACGCCGCCGTGTTCCCCTTCTAGACCTTCTCGGCTCACCGCTCTAGACACTCACTTACATCAACAGGCGAATCTCTCCGCTCCTTACTCCCGCTCCTTTCTTCTCTCTTCTTCTTTCTCATTTCCGTCTCCGGAGTCGTCGTACGTGACCCATGGCGGTCTTTTTCCGCCCTAATCATTCCTTGTCACGGTCCTCGGCGCTCCTTTTCGCATCCTGCCTCGTGCACGGAGTCTTCGCCGTCACCCATGCACTCGACCGCATTCAAGACCCCGACGTCAACTTCGACGACAACAATGGCACGACCACCGTGTACAGCCCAACAACAGGCCAACAGATACCCCAGGGCATGGCCAGCGATGGCAGTGGTTTCGGTTTCTCCTTGACTGCTCTTTTGTGGATTGCTTTCTCCCTCGTCCTCGGTGCTCCCCTTCTCATCGTAGGCTTCCGCGGTTGGCGTCTCACTCTCGGCGCTGCCATGGGAATAGCTGCCGTACTCGCCTGTAAGTGCTCTCTTCCCATTGTTAACCGCTCCGACGTTGACCATCCCAAGCCTGGTCCGTGATTGTAAACACCCTCGACAATGTCGGTGTCTCCGATCTCACCCTCACTGCATGCATCTTCGTTCTATTCATCATGGGGTTTGCTTTGGGTCTCATGGACCTCACTCGC
This sequence comes from Austroboletus novae-zelandiae, assembly GCA_038090275.1. NCBI lineage: Eukaryota > Fungi > Basidiomycota > Agaricomycetes > Boletales > Boletaceae > Austroboletus > Austroboletus novae-zelandiae. The sequence goes on along the minus strand of JBBPML010000096.1, from coordinate 30,728 downwards.
ATCTTTGCTATCCTCGTTCTCAGCATTCTTGGTGGTCTGGCCATTGGCATCCGCATCGTTTTGCTACGGAGCGAACTGCTTATTCATCCTGACCTCTTCTTCCTCAACTGGCTCATCATAGGCGTTTGTGGATTCGCCGGGTTCTTCCTCCTGCTTTGGAAACAGCGATACGGGATAGTACGCGTCTTGCCAAGCCGTGCCTGAACATCTACTCATCGATTTTCTTTGCAGCTCTATGGTTGCGCGTCCATCGGTTCCTTTTTATGTGCCCTAGGGTTAGACCTCATCATCAACCAGCAATCTGGCATGAGCCGTGGCCTTCGCTATCTCATCGACAGAAACAGTTATCACGCTTTGGTCTGTTTTCATTCGGCACCTGCATGACATTTTGTTTAGTCTCGTATCTTACAGGACAATGTGACGAATGGATACTCACCACCCATGACAACAGTGATCATTCTCGCGGTCTCGTTAGCCGTCACGTACGTGGGATTCTTCCCTGCACTCGATGGGTCCAATGATCATTTGTATGTTTAGCCCAGCGTTTGCATTCGCACAGTGGAAATTTTTCAAACATCCATTTTATGGGACCAGGGATGACTCGAGCTTTCTCGGATCCGTTTGGGAAGCACAAGAAATTCCGCAAGACGAGGAAGCAAGTCCATCACCCACCCAAGACATGCCAGACACGCCATTGACGGAGAAGCCACTTATTTCACTACCAGATAATGCGAAGGAGGGCAAATCGAACTAGAATACTATCATCTCTTTTCCCCTTTTCATTTAATCATTGCGGACTTGTTTCATCCTGGTTTTCGGAGTCGTATGGACAATCAACGGGCATCACGAAGTGACTACGCGCCAATTGTTTTCTTTTTTTTCTTGTAGAGCCATTATAATTTTCCGGCACTGTCGCTTTGGTGGAGGGCTTTTCTAGCTTTGACAATATTCGCCGACGGAGCATGGCCCCATACAGCGATGGTTTAGGACGTAGGTAGACATAGACAATGACACATAGTTGAAGCAGTGCAACATATACTCGGTTGCATGTCATGTTCAGTGGAGGCGGACGAAGAGCGGACACCCATGAACGCCATCGTGATGGAGGTAACGCGGTCAAGAGACCCACATTTGGTAATTTCACATGTTAAATCCGCCTGAGTTGTATGGTCGAAATCATGAGGGGCTATGATTATTTGTTGTAGGGCACAAATCATATCCGGTCATGTCTCCTCTCCGGTGGACCTTCTTTCTCTAATACAAGTACTCGTCCCCACGAACGATTTTTGAATACTTTTCTTCTTCTCTGTCTTGCCATACCCGCTCCCTCCGCCCCCCAGCCACTTCCTCCGTCCATGCCACGAAACGGCGAAAAGAAGCCAGTCGGCTTTGCGATCCACATCACCGCTGGTGGAATCGCTGGTGCGATGGAAGCGGTACGAGCTCCTGCTCTCGTCGATGTCCGACGACACATACTCACGGTGCCCCTGTTCCCGTCCAGCTATGTTGTCAGCCTCTCGACACCATCAAAGTGCGTATGCAACTCTCCAAGTCCGGTAATGCACCAGGGGTACGTGGTCCATGCTATTTGCGGAGCCCACACTGACGACGTAACAGACGAAACCGCGCGGGGTCATAGCCACGGGCCTTCGCATCGTACGGGCCGAGACCCCGTTGGCGCTGTACAAGGGGCTTGGCGCTGTCCTGTCTGGCATTGTCCCCAAGATGGCCATCCGGTTTGCGAGCTTCGAGACATACAAGGGCTGGTTGGCGAACAAGGCTACGGGGGAGACGAGCGTTGGAAATATCTTCATCGGTACGTCGGCGACGTCATCTACGACGAGCGTTATTTCATGATGATGGACATAGCTGGTCTTGCTGCTGGAACGACCGAGGCCGTCGCCATCGTCTGTCCAATGGAAGTGGTCAAGATTCGTTTGCAGGCCCAGCAGCATTCACTTGCTGATCCGCTCGAAACGCCGCGATACCGTAATGCAGCCCATGCCGTCTACACCATCGTCCGCGAGGAAGGTATTTCGACGTTTTACAGAGGTGTCTCTCTGACCGCCCTGCGTCAAGCCACAAACCAAGGTAAAGCGACTCGTCGGATTGTCGCCTGGGTGTCGCTGAATCAGCAAACACAGGGGCTAATTTTACGGCATACCAGGAATTGAAGAAGCTGGCACATCGATACCAGCCTGATCTAGTTGAACTGCCGTCGTACCAGCACATGATAATCGGACTGATATCCGGAGCCATGGGTCCGTTCTCCAATGCCCCTATTGATACGATCAAAACACGTGAGTACTTCAGAAAACAGTGAGGACGATGACTGAGGGAGATAAAGGACTACAAAAGGCGACATGGGAACCGCACGTCACGGCGTTCCAGCGGATAGCCATCATTTCAAAGGAGATGTGGCGCAGGGAAGGTGCGAGGTCTTTTTACAAGGGAATTACTCCTCGGGTGCTGCGTGTTGCGCCTGGGCAGGCGATTGTGTTTGCTGTGTACGAGCGGGTGAAGGCGATTATCGAGCAAATTAACGTGTCGCCTTCGGGGGACCACTATACGGAGTAATGGGCACATGTAGCCGCGTAATACTGTATCCATCTTGCAGTACAATACCCAGAACGAGGAGACCAAGGGAGATTGCCGAGCGGAAGACTACTCAAAGTTTGGTTACATTTACGGACTACAGAGTACTTGGCGTCTGACTATACTCTATCGGCTGCGAGCTAGATCGCAATTTGCCCTCAAAGGTTATGCTAATGACGCCCGGCGGATGGATTTCTATGGAGCGGTGGCGCGTTGATCCGATTGGCCCGCCGAGTGTGACGTGACAGTGTGACCGATGCTGAGATATGGAATTCCCACGGGCGATAAACATTCGTACACAGAGCGAAGGAGAGGCTCTGGCTCGAACAAGTTCACTGTTGTCTTCCTCCTCCATCCGGCGCGTTTACTCTTCCGTTTCTTTCCCTGACGCGCCTCATTCCGTGCGCGATGGCATCTTGGAATCCACAGCCTGCAGGATTGCAAGAAATTCTCCAGACGATACGCGATTCCACCGACACCCAAAACAAAGTTCAGAAAGCCATTACTCATGTACGAACACTCCCTTGTCCCCCGATCTCGTCCTGTTCACCTCCTCTCGACTTAGAAACTCAATCAATTTACACGTGTACCCGACTACATTGCATATCTGGCTCACATCTTGGCTGCCTTGCCGCAGGAGGAAGACCAGATTCGCACAATTGCTGGTTATCTCCTCAAGAACAATGCCTTCCTGATCCTAAAGGCGTCCCCTGATGTCGCTGAATATGCAAAAGCCGCCGTTCTGTCTGCTTTCAGCGACCCGTCTGCCTTGGTTCGCACCGCCGCCGGTCAGGACATCGTCGCCTTCCTAGGAGTCTTGGAGCCTAAAAATTGGCCCGATTGTCTCGAGCAACTCGTAGCCATGTTGGATGATCCCAGTCGTCAAGAGGTGAGTTTATCAATCCTGGTTTGATCTGCGCCGTATACGTCCGAGCTACGAGCCACCAAACGTGTCATTGGCGTGATGCCATATGTTGACTGCGCGAGTGTGGCCTCGTTCTTTCGAGACAGCATCAGGTTCTCTGATGGAACGTGTATTCACCGTGATATGCATCTCCGCGAATTCCACAGTGGCGAGTTTTAAGTGGTCATGGGGGCTCTGAATTTTTTTATCCTCTTCCCGTTCGTGTTTGGCGCACGTACTGAACTACAGGCTTAGGCTGCTTTCAGCGTTTTCGAAAAAGCTTGTGAAGATTTCCCTCGGAAACTGGACATCGAAATTAACGGAACCCGTCCACTTGACTTCATGATTCCAAAGTTTCTGGTGCTATCAGAGCACCCCTCGCCTAAAATGCGCTCCCACGCCGTCGCTTGCTTGTCCTATTTTGTACCAATCAACTCACAATCACTTTTTGCGCACATCGACACGTTCATCGCATGCCTATTCAAACGGGCATCAGACGAGGACCCTTCAGTTCGTCGCCACGTTTGCCAGGCTCTCGTATTACTCCTTGCTGCCCGACCTGAAAAGCTCATGCCAGAGATGGCCAACGTTGCCGAGTATATGCTATACTCGACAAAGGACAAGAACGAGAGCGTCGCTTTGGAGGCTTGTGAGTTCTGGTTGACCTTTGCCGAGGATCCCGATCTTGCGCCATACTTGCATCCACTTCTCGCCCGCGTAGCTCCTGTATTGCTCGACTGTATGGTTTATGGCGAAGACGATTTACTTTGGCTGGAAGGGGACGCGGAAGACTCAAACATTCCTGACAAGGACACCGATATAAAACCGCGGCATTATGGCGCCAAATCTCATGGATTGGAGCGGGAGGATGGAGAGAGTGCTGAGGATGCAGCCAAGCGCAGTGCGTATGGCCAAGAGACGTTAGATGAGGACGAAGACGACTATGACCTGGACGAGGATGACTTTGCTGATGAAATGTCCACGGAGTGGAATCTCCGGAAATGTGCCGCCGCCGCATTGGATGTATTAGCTGTCAGGTTTGGCGCCGACTTGATGAACGTTCTCCTCTCTCCTCTGAAAGACAAGCTATGGAGTACGGAATGGCTACAGCGGGAGAGTGCAATATTAGCATTGGGTGCTATGGCTGAGGGTGAGCTTTTCCCTTTTTCTTCGCCAAGTGAATGCTAATGAGATTACGTTGTAGGTTGCATTGATTTCATCGAGGAACACCTAAAGGTACTCATTCCTTATTTGCTCAATACACTGAATGACCCCAAGGTATGTTTTGCGATAATTAAGTCGTGATATATGCTGAACATTTGTAGCCCCTCGTCCGTTCTATTACCTGCTGGACGTTGGGCCGTTATGCAAGCTGGTGCACGCAGCCAATATCAGAGGATCACAAGAATCTATACTTTATTCCGACGATGGAAGGTGTACGTATGAATATGTGGACTTGGTCTTCGTGATCTTATACCCTGTCTAGCTTCTTCGGATGGTTTTAGATGACAACAAACGGGTACAAGAGGCTGGTTGCAGTGCTTTTGCGACGCTCGAGGAAGATGCTGGCGTGGAGCTTTCGCCGTATCTTGAACCTGTTCTGCGTAACTTGGTTTTCGCGTTCCAAAAGTACCAGCACAAGAACATGCTCATTTTATATGACGCAATTGGTACCCTTGCTGACGCGGTGGGACGCGCATTATCAAACCCTCAATATGTCGACATATTAATGCCACCACTGACGGGTCGATGGAATAAATTACAAGACGATGACGAAGATTTGATCCCTTTGCTCGAGGTACTACTTTTCCATGCCTCGACGTGGTCGATGCTTATCCGCTTCATCAGTGTCTTTCATCAGTTACGATTGCCATGGGCCCTGGGTTTACACCGTACGCTCCTCTTGTTTTCCAGCGATGTGTCAATATCGTCCACAAATCGCTCCTTCAATACCAAGCGTACCAACAAAATCCGGATTTGGATGAACCCGACAAATCGTTCCTTGTGGTATCGCTTGATCTTCTATCAGGTCTAGCGCAGGGTTTGGGTGTTAATCTGGAGCCTATCATTACGCATACGCAGCCCAATCTTCTCACATTGCTGACCGTCTGCCTGAAGCATCCGCAAGCACCTGTGCGTCAGTCGGCCTATGCACTCGTTGGCGATTTGGCGATGGGATGTTTTACCCTCTTGCGGCCTCATCTTCCTGCGATTATGCAAGAGCTCATTCAACAACTCGATCCTGAACCCAAGGTCGAGTTTGTCAGCGCTTGCAACAATGCTGCGTGGTCTGTGGGTGAAGTTGCGCTTCGCTATGGACGAGGTATCATTTTTGGAATTCTGCCACGTGTCAACCCGTTTATGTTTTTTGTTTTGTGCAGACGACCCCGAGTTTCAGCAATGGGTCAACCCTCTAATCGCCCGTCTGATTCCAATTTTGCTACACCCCAAGGCGCCCCGCAGTTTACACGAAAATGCTGCTGTATCGATTGGGCGGATCGGTTTGATGCACCCAGTCCATGTCGCACCCCATTTGCCTGAGTTTGCTCAAGCATGGTGCCAGGCACTGTATGAGATTCGTGACAACGAGGAAAAGGATTCTGCTTTCCGTGGTCTCTGCACCCTTGTACAGACGAACCCTGCGGGCATTGCCAAGGTCAGGGTCTCGATGACTTTTTTTTAAATTTGTTGCTCATCCACGTGGATACAGAGTTTGTTGTGGTTCTGTAACGCTATCGTCCGATGGAACAGTCCATCACCTGAGCTCAATGCCATGTTCCAACAACTCTTAACTGGGTTCCGGAACCATGACGCAACTGGATGGCGCGCACAAGTGTCTGTGTTTCCGCCAGCCATTCAAGAGAGACTCGCGACTCGATACGGGGTATGATTTGTGCTCATTATTTCCCCGTTTCACCAACGTCGTTATGGCCCGCATTCACGAGCATTCGTTTGTTCCTCAAGGACTGTGTTGTCACTTTTTGTTTGTGTCAACCATTGATTGGATCTAATATTGTCTGCCACCCTTTTTTGTTTTTGTTTTTTACGTAGTAGTAGTATTCAACGTTTCGATGAGCAAGCAGATGCTTGTCGGCTCTTTTTTTGTGCTGGTTTCGTGCGTTGTCTCCACCATCTGTAGTTACAAGTAGTTATACGTAGTTACCCCAGTTTTTTTTTGAAACGCTCCCTTTTCTCTCCCTCTCTACACCGTTATTGGCAGCCAATCATCGTCCTCTCTTTGTGTCCTTGGGGTCCCCTTTATTTTTTCTTTTGTTCTTCCTTCAAAACCACGCACATTTTTTGTAGTAGATAGCAGTAGATACAATCTCTTTTTTCGAGCAACGCACTAACAACTTGGATACATGTCGCTCTCAGAGGACGCGTTCGAGCGTATAGCACCCCAAATTTTTCTTTTTCTTTTCTTTTCTTTTTTAAAAAAGGAGATGTCCGTGGTACATATACCGGTATGCGTCGCATGAAAGAAAAAAAAAGTCAAACGAAAAAACCACATCCCAAGGAGCACTAGAAGCGTCTCCGCGATCCATACCTCATGTCCGTGCCGATGCCCATGTCACCAAACGGGCCGGACCCCTGCCGACTGCGCAGCTTGTACTCCTTGTACCCATACGCTCCGCCGACGGCGACGCCCACGAGAAAGAGGAGCTTGAGGACGATGCTGAGCCAGGACGTCTGTTCGGCGGGACGACGTCCAGAGAGCTTGTCGAGCGGTGCGTCTCGCGAGGACAACACGGCCGAATGGGTCGTGATCGAAACGACGCTGACGGAAGGGGTGTGAGACGGCATAGAGGGCAATGGGTGCGTGCGGAATACGCACTCGTGTGCATCGAACACTTCGCCGGTCAGTGCAGAGACGCCGAGAAAAGGCGAGGTGGGCAAGTGGATGCCGTCGACGCGGAAACAGTCGGTCCAGTCGTCCCCTTTACAAGTGTCAGTTCCGTCCAGAACGGGGCGCGCGTGCCAACGTACAGGATTTATAGTGCACCTTGACCTGGGGTGAAACGATGAGGGGCCGATCAACAGACCGAGGAGACGCGAGACTCACGTCGAGGTACGTGTCCTTTACATATGTAATCCTCAACTTGGTAATCACGTTCGTGCGACGAACCATCGCCTAGAGGGACCCGTTGAGCGATGTACAGGATGGGTACACGAGCGACGCACCGAGCACGCGCCGATACTATTTGCGAGACCATCGTTATCGTGATCATAAGCCGTCTGTCCATCGCCGAGCATACCGACGATGCGAGGGAATCCATACTGATGTCGTGCATTGGCATAACTTGTGTGCGGTCAGTAGGACGACACAAGAAAGAAAGAAATCGTCATGGCGCTCACGTATCTATGAACAGACCCAGACCCTCAAACTTGTCTGAGGAAAGACAGACGTGAGTGAGTTCGGACGCGACGAACGGACAGAGGACGGACCTATGTTTCCAAACACGGGCCCGGGTTGTGCCCGTTCCTTTGTGAGCCAAATCGCCATTCCGTCGCCATACAAATGGCTCGACTGCCCCGAAATCTGTCCGACAGGTATCGAAAAAACAAACTCGAAAGAAAAAAACGAAGGCGTACTTTGAATTCGACTTCGATGACATAGTTGCTCGAGCTCAGCGGGAGACGCGACCATAGCCAACCCTAGACCGAGTCAGCACGCACCAAAACGACAGAGGGCGCGCATACCATTTGGGACGGGACGGGCCTCGTCAGTCGGACATGCTTGTTAGTGTTCTGTTGCGCGACGTCAGTGGGAGTGAGAGCGCATGAGTGTAGACGCACGATGTAGGTGTCTGCGCCGAAATCCCACCACCTAGCATGACGGGTCAGCGTACGCCCGTCCAGACGGTTGTTACGTACCGGTTTTGCAGGTCTTCGTCGATGTAGGGTGGGTGTATCGAATGGGTGCGCAACTGGACGGTCTGCAAGGGCGTGAGTGCGGTTCCGACGCCGAGGACGGCGAGCTCACGCGGTCGATGGTCCGGTTGGCGAGCTTGGTATCGGCGGCAGCATGTGTGCACGGCAACACGCTGAGCAAAAGGGCGATGGCCAAGGTGCGTGTGGCCGAGAGCATGAGAAGGAGTGAAGTGTGGTCGGATGACGAAAAGTGTTTATTGCTCAGGCGACCGCCAACTTGCCAGCTCGACTGCTTTCCCACAGTATGAACATCAACTAAGTATTCGATCGTGTAAAATAAACGTCCTAATTTTCCCCCACAAACTCGTCGACAACCCATCTCCATGCCATCGCAACTTGGCAAGCATCTGGCGCTGACAAATCTGTGACGTGTGCTGTCTAGACTCATGCTGGTAGTTCAAACTTTTGCCCTTGCAATACTCTGCGCCGTGGTGAGCACACGTCGAGAAATGAATCAAGAACGCACTTTGTGACGTAAACGTAGAAAAAGTCGAGGTACAGCCCGGTCTGCACGAGTCCAGCTACGACAGCGATGGGATCTACCACGTCTTCGGTCACGTATCTGCCATGCCGGATACGCGTTGCGTTCAGCACCGAGCAGGCGTGTACGACGTGTCACACACCTATATATCCAGTTGGGAATGTATAGTGCCCTGTAGATGCCCAGCGCAGCCAGATAATGCGTCGTTATCGTCTCTGCCTCTCCTGTGCGCTGAAGCATGAACAGTTGCGGGAAAATAGCGACAGACTCGAGATATATGGAAAAGGACCAGAGGATCTCGACCGGGGTGAAGCGGTAGTTGAAGATGAGGGAGAGGAGGAAACAGGGGCCAAGGAGATACTCGATCTTGAACGTGTCGATGGACGGGTCGTGAGTGGGACTGAACGCGGTGCGCACGTCGTCAGCCTGTCGGAGACGAGAGAAGGAGGACTGACCGGAAGCGGTACCTCATGAGGTAGAGGATGTAGCAGCTGCTGGAGACGAAGAATATCTTCATGACAAAGTTGTACAGCGAGTACCAGCTGAAAAAGAGGTCAATGTAACGCGTGGCGAAGACGAGCACGTAGAGGGCCTGGGTCTTGAACGAGATGCCTAGACGGAGGTGAATGTGTGCTGGGTGTGCACGCGCACGACGCACCACGGCATGATCTGGTCGTCTGTATCTTGTGCACGAGGATGAATATGGAGGCCAGGTGGGCCAGATCGCCTGTGCACCGGGTGAGGAGGAGAACGAGAAGAAGGGCAGCGACACGACTTGCCTAGCAGACGGAAAATGTTCATCGCCATGGACGTCGATGGCCAAAAAGACTCGACGTGTCCTGCTCTGATGTAATACTCGGATTCCCACGCCCCTCCACCAAGGTCAGTCTGCTTTCGAGTGCGCCTGGCGACGATGCGCTAGTAAAAGGGTCGAGCCCGTCCACGAACCCGCCAAAGCGTCTGCTGCCCGATGCACAGTCCAGCTCACACTGTCGCGTTGTTAAGGCCAGACCAACATTCACGGCTCTCTACTGACTGGCGCGGCTTCAGCCTCCAGAGCCCGCCGGCAAAGGCAGCGCCATCACGAGTGCGTTCAGCCGAGCCCGCGCAGACGAGACATTTCTGCCCCGGGCGGTCACTAGACGTGGTTTCGTTTCAGAACGCTACAATGCTGCGCGCCAAAAGCACCCACGCGAGAGAACACCGCGTTCGGGCGTGTGGTTGCGTGCGTACACATGCTGGAGCGTGGATGGGCAACATGAGATCACACCCGCTGTTCTGCACAGCTCTGAGCCTTTCTATTTCTACTCTTCTACCACATACTCGCGTGCCATGCTGACCAGATCGAGTTTGCAGATGTCTACCGCCCTCCTTCAATTCGCCTGCTGGACGTACCTCCCAGATTTTGCCACTCGCCAAGTGCTCTCCGTCGTTCACCCGCTCTGGCAACGAGCTTTCAACGCCCCCCCTCCGCCTCCGCGATCACCCGGTTATGTTCGCCACTATCGATACGTCTATGCTGCTGTCGTGCTGTGTTATCTGATGTACAACTTTATCGATGCCTCGACTGGCCTTCCAAAGAACTTTTATCAGCTCCTCGGAGTCAGTCCACGTTCAGACGAGGGTGCACTCAAAGCTGCCTTTAGAGCATTCGCGAGAAAGAACCACCCCGACCGTGTTGGGCAGGATGGAGAGGCGCTTTTCATCACGGTCCGGGATGCATTCGAAGCACTCAAAGACCCAATTATCAGGTTTGCGTATGATAGGTGAGTAGTGTTCTCCAGTTTGGTGTTGTGTGCCTATCGTGTTCAAAGATTTGGACCGGATGTACTGCAATGGCAGGGCTGTACGACGGTCAGAGACTATTTGCGACGAGGCCTTTTGAATTCGTTGCCACGCCATATCATGACTGGCATCGCACTCTTTTTGTTCTCTGTCGTGGGAAAGCAGAGCCCGGTTGCAGCTGTATGTCTCCACCCATTGGACGAGGGGCTAATCTGATAGTGGCAAACAGTGGCGGTATCTTCTCTTTCTAGGGATGTTTGCACTAGAGTTGTACCTGATCGTGACGCCTTCGCCAGCACCGTCGGGGAATGCATTCGTTGACCGGGTGCCGTCGCCGTGGATGCCATTCGAGAGTGCGCTTCCGCAACGTGTACCATACCAGCACATCATGCTGTTGCACGAGGTGTTTCTGTTCATGTCTGTGGGAGTGTCGAAGGTGGGACCCGTATTATTTGGGGTCGGTGGCGAGGGGATAGAGGTGGGAGTGGTGCGGGCAATGGGCGAGCGAATCGGTGAGCTGGCCAAGGGACTCGAGCGAGAATGTGAGTGAGGCGTGTTTTGTGCCGTCACTCGGCTGACGACTGCAGCGTGGGCGATGCTCGACGGTGAGCTGCGCGCCGTCGGGGACGTTGACGAGCTGCAGAGAGAGGTTTTGCTGCGGGAGATGGAGGACATGGTGGTCGAGAACAAGCTGAGGAACGAGCTGCCGATGAGGAGTGCATTTGACAAAGCAGTCAATAAGACGAGGCGTGCACGAGGCATGTCTTTGTAAGCACAGCCGATAATCATTAATACTATTGCACATGCATTCGAGTGCAGTCTGCCTCGCACCACCACCATGGCCGACGCTGGCTCGTCCACCAGCCGCTCAAAGCAAGTCAGATTGTCCAAGGAGGGCGCGGCATTCCTCATACGCACGTCCTGCTCCCGCCACTGATTTTTTTGCTCATGCATTCACAGATTACACCCGCACCGTCGGCTTGTACCCGCGAAAGGCCGAAAAAGAGGCCATCCTGGCACGTCTCCGCGGGCTACCCGGGAACGAAGCATTCACCATCGAAAAGCTCAATAGCTGGTTTGCACGTCACCGAAATGCACGTGCACAAATCGCTGTTTCCTCAACTGAGCCAGCAGCTGTGCTGGTCGACGACGAGACCATCCGTGAGCAAATACGCACACACACGCGCACTGTGCTAATATCCCCACAGTATTCCCCAAACTATCCCCCACACATCTCCAGCAACTCCGCGTGTTGTACAAGAAGCGAGGGCACCCCTCCGAAGACATCATCACCTTTTGGGCCGACAGGATCAACGCCGACAGGGCAGAGGTCGCCGCCTGGATCCAGTACCAGAAAGTAAAGGCAAAGGAAAGCAACATCGATGTTGCCCCTGAATCACCCGACATTCCTCTCCAACAACTGATGGGCGATGACAGCGCAAGTATTTCCCCCATTGAACCACAACGCCCACGCCCACACTTGCCTACTCCATCCAAGTCCCTCTCTCCATCCCCCCACGTACGGCTTCAGTCCTTGCCACCAATAGCAGTCAAGACTGAGGACCAGATGCATTTGTGGAAGCCACCACACCTTGGTCCACCTACCCTCGAACCAAGACTCAATCCGATGGTACGTAATGAGTCGCACTAATGGGTAGTGCAGCGCCTGATCCGTGAGGGTATAGCCTCAGGCCCCTATTTTGATGTCGCCTATCTCTCCTCCCGTCCGCGCATCTAGACATTTGAACGCCTCGCTGGACGCAGCTGTCTGGGATGGCCTTCGATCAGACGCGACCACCGGAGCGCCGCCCAAAACGGCAGAAGAATTTGCTGAAAAGTTTAAAGACGTCAAATCATTTTTGCAAAAGTATGATACTGGCCAACTTGTCCAGTTGGGCTGGGATCCAAGTGAGTCACCTTTTCGCCGAGTGGACAGGCAGGGGCTGACGTTGCACAGGCGCTGGCGCCCCTGTTTCTTGATTATATACGAGCATTCATAACTAGTGTACTTTATTTTTAAGACCATTTTTTCAGAATAAAGAGAGTATAATTGGGGACAAGGTCGCAATCAGTGCCGTGATATTCTCGGAACTCGGGTAGAGCCGAACTGAGGTGGTGACAATGGACGGAGGCAGAATGGACATTGATATATGTCCTCTTGTTGACGTCGATAACCGACGTTCTCCTTCGTTCTCGACTACCATGGCAGAATCTGTTGCTAGCTATCCAGCCCACCCTTACAAGCTCCCAGAGATCCCAATTTCAGCGTCTATCCCATCTACGTCCCTCCATATCCTCTCTGAAGCTCACAGAGGCTCTATATCTACGACCCGCACCTCGTTGACGGAGCTCAGCATGCAGGACATCGATGAGCCTCTTATCCCGCTCCCGAGGGTTACCTCTCGCCCGAGGGCGAGCTACAAGCTCGCCGATTTCATCATACAAAGGACCCTGGGTACCGGGAGCTTTGGGCGAGTGCACTTAGGTCGGTCCTTTGTTTCAGAGCGAACAAGAGCTTAATCTGTTTCGCGTTCGGTTCCCTCAGTACGGAGCAAGCATAACCTTCGTTTTTACGCCATCAAGGTCTTGAGCAAAGAAAAAATTGTCAGGACAAAGCAAGTGGAACATACGAACAACGAAAAGACGATCCTAGAAGCTATTCAACATCCTTTTATCATCAACCTTTGGGGTGCATTTCAAGACGACTCCAATTTGTACATGGTCATGGACTATGTGCCTGGGGGGGAACTGTTTACTCTCTTAAGGCGGTCAAACGTGTGTCTTCTTATTTTCATGACCTCTTCGTCTATTGATATGGGCCTCAGAGGTTCCCCGATCCCGTGGCGAAATTTTACGCGGCCGAAGTAGCGCTCGCCCTTAATCACTTGCATTCCCTCGACATTATTTACCGTGACCTCAAACCTGAGAATATATTGCTCAATCACGACGGTCACATTAAAATAGCCGATTTCGGCTTCTCAAAACGCTGTTCATCAGTGACGTGGACGTTGTGCGGAACGCCAGACTATCTTGCTCCCGAAGTGTGTCCTCTCTGTCGTCGACTGCTGGCGTGCTGACCGGACGTGCACTCAGATTGTCGGGCAGCAACGATACAACAAGAGCGTGGATTGGTATGCTCTTGGTGTGCTGATTTTTGAAATGCTCTCCGGTCTCCCTCCATACCACCATCCGGAACAGAATACTGTATCCTTGTACGAGAAGATCTCGCGCGGGCCAACGTTTATACGGTGGCCCCCCTTTCAGGTCAACGCTACTGACCTCATCCTCAAGCTCATGGAGGGCGACGCTTCACGACGGTACGGGAACTTGCGACACGGCGCGGGGGACGTGTTCGCACACCCCTGGTTCGCCGAAGTAGATTGGGGGAAATTGAAGAACAGGGAAATATCTGCACCCTACTTGCCCAAGATCAGCGGGGATGGCGATTCGAGCGCGTGAGTGCTACCTGTTGGTGCGTTGGCAGTTACTCATGAAACTGCATAGATTTGAAAAGTATCCGGAGGACAATGCATCGGCGATGTACGGTCGGCCTGCGCCGGATCCTTGGGGCAGTTCGTTCCCCAACTTTGAGTATACGGCTATTCGTGGCACTTCTTGATCTCATGGCATTTACCGTCATTTGTTTCGTCGTGTTGTTGTTGTACTCGTTCTTGGCATGCACACTGCCCAGTGACACACTCATACCCGCCACTAACCCCCTGTCGATATCATGGTCCTCACGAATACCACGCTGTACGCCTATCTTCTTGGAGTTACACTTGGTAGCTTTTTTTTCGTGTATGTACACCGCCGCCAGCGTCACGGTTACATAGGACGGCTGTTTGTTCGGGACAAACAAGAAACATCATGTCGCAAAAATATGGGCGAGGGCGACAGCGCCGCACGCATTTCACCCACAACGACGGTTTCCATCCAGCGACACTTTATCTCTCCACGACCACCGACGACAACGACGTTTTCACTATCGCCCAGCCTTGAAAGCTTGCAAAACCGTCCCGGATCTGTAGAGATCGCCTTTTTTTTTCCACCGCCGTCAGGGCACTAGCCTCTTTTCTGCCCCTTTGTTTCCCCAATCAAAGTTGGAAGAGCGGAGGTCGACGGGTTTTCGGTTACGTGCGTGGCGGTGACTGGGTATGGCCAAGAAGCACAGCAAGGCGACACGTACCGCCAAGCCAGAGGTTTCCGGGGATGTCCACGTGTCCGAAGACGACGTTGCGCGCGAGCGAGCGCAGATGCTGGTCGGCCGGCAGCGCGAACTGGACGGCGTGTTGGAGAGGCACGATGGCATGGTACGTTGGTCATGCCCCCTTTTTTGTACAATGAGTGTTGAACAACTCGGTGGCAGATCCGTGAAGTATTCCATCTCGAAAAGTTTGTGACGTTGCTCGAGTATGATCCCAAGGTGCGTTCGTGCTCGGTGCGCTTGTTTGTCCCGCCTCACGTGCGCGCACGTCTGTAGACCGCCAAGGAGGACGATTCGATGGTGTTTCAAGAGGTGCGTGCGTGCCTTCGGTGGTCGTTTTGGCCGTTGACTCGGCGTGTGTAGTATAAACAAAAGTATGATTTGCTAGAACGTGCTGCCACCGCCGCGGGGCCATCGCGGGCAACGCGCCGCGCACACAACCAGCGCGTGCTCGATTTAACGTTTGGCAAGAACGACTCTGCTGCGGCCAAGACCGATGCACGCCGTGTGCCACCGCCTGACACGTCGACTGTCTTATCGTCGAAAGCCAAGGGGAAACAAAAGGCGGTTGAGCCACTCATGGACGACGAGATATCCTCGCCGAATGGTGCCAAGCGTCCTCGACAACGAGTCGAGGCGACCCAGCTCGATCCGCCACCCGTCCCATCCCGTACGCTCAAGCGCTCGGGCACGCTCATATCGTCGCCGCCGCCGTCCCCGATTCAAAGAAAGAAGTGCAAGTCGATGCTGGACGAGAGTGCGAGTGCGGTGTTGCAACCGCGTCGGTCGGGACGTCTCGAGGACAAGCCACCTGACCCCGCGCCCGTGAAAAGTTTGCTCGCACACGTTCCAGAAACACCACCGATTTCTCAGACGCCTTCGATCAGGCGTGTTCGGCTGATCGTGCGCAAACCTCCGCCGTCGTATTCACACCCGGCTCAACGGCCGCCACCACCCACGTTTGGGTCGAACTTGGCCGGTTTCTTGTCCTCGTACGTATCGCCAGGCGAGCACGAGCAGACGATGGAGGCGCTCGAAGCGGTCGCGCGAGAAGAGGCGGTGTTGCGTGAAAAGATCGCCAAGTTGCATCAGCAGGGACGGTTCATGCCGTTTTTGTATGGGGACTCGCGCAAGGAATTGGCGCCTGTGCCGACGGTAACTGCGAACCCCAACGTGCGTGATCCGCGGCGGTCCAAGGACGCGTGGGAGCGTATCGTGGAGACGATCGTCCACCGAGGCAAGCATGGGGGCGGTTTCGTCCGGGGACGCCAGGTGTCTGCGCAGGTGGCGAGTCGGGTGCAGGTGTATTGGGATCAGTCTGTGGTGAGAGAGGATAGGGCGAGGGTGCAAGAAGAGAAGCGGGTGAGAGCGTTGGCCAAGGCGACGGTCAAGATGGTGGTGGCAGAATGGAAAAAGGCCGTCTTTGTGAGTTGGAATCTTTTGTGTGCGGGTTGTGTTGTTGATCCTTTTTTTTGGGTGCGGTGTGGGGTGGGGGATGATAGTACGTGCGAGAGCAAGAACGGCAGCGAGCAGAGGCAGAAGAGATGCGCCGAGGGCACGAACATCTCGATGCGATTTTGGACCAGTCGGGACAGATTTTGGAGACGCAGCAGGTTGATCTGGCGAGGGGCGAGCTGTCGCGATCGAGGAGCTGTTCGGCCAGTGCGTCCGAGTTGGAGTGGGAGCAGGAGTCGATGGGGACGAGTGAAGGCGAGGAGCAGCACGAGGACTCTGGTGCGGAGAGTGCAGAAGAGTTTGGGGATCTGGGTATGGTGGAGGACGGTGAGCACAAGGATGGTCCTGGTCCCGATCCCGATCCAAATACTGGCGAAGACGAGGACATCAGCGTGCGAGACGAGAGCGGTGATGAGAGCAGCGGCGAAGACGAAGAAGACGGCGAGGAGACGACGGAGGCGTTGCTCGGGCCGGCTATGCGCCAAATCGAGGATGAGTTGCCCAGCCTACCCAATCGAATGGACGCGGATGTGGACGTGGACATGGAGACGGAGGAGGTGCGTACGCGCGAGTCGAGTGTTGACCGGGCGGCGATGCAGCGGCAGCCGAGGATATTTGAAGAGGTGGCGTCGCCGAGCGTGCCTTCGGACATGGACTCAGTCGCGCGTACGCCGACGATGGAGGTGCGGTCGCCTGCGTTGGAGTCCTTTTACGATTACCCTATGCGCGACGATCCGTCTCCGGCGTCGAGTGTCGTCGACCACGATCCTGTGCATGTGAAGGATGGTGATGGACCTGTCGAGTCGGACGCGGTAGTCAATGGCATCGTGGCGGATGGGGAGGCGACGGACGTGGTGTCGGATTGGCAGCAGAATGGGGTGGAGGACTCGAAGAAGGACTCCGTCGAGGACGGTGGTGCATCTCAGCCTGTTTCCGAGCGTGAACCCGACGCTTCTCAGACGCAGCAGACAGAAGTTGGGGCAGAGCAAGAGGCGGAGGCCCCCATCGAGGACATCGAGGACGCATTTGCGCGTATCCCAGAGTATCTCAAGCAGTTTGCGGTCGCGCCTGTCGAGTGGTCGCCCGAGGACAAGATCAAGCCGCCCTTGCTTTTGCGTGGTGTGCTCCGCCCGTACCAGCAGAGCGGGCTCGAGTGGCTCGCGTCGTTGCATTCTAACAATCTGAACGGGATCTTAGCGGACGAGATGGGGTTGGGGTACGTTGCGTGTTTGGTTTGGGAGCGAGAGCGATGTGTTGATTTACTCGATATTTTTTTGGAACATAGAAAAACGATTCAGACGATTGCGTTGCTAGCGCATCTGGCATGTGACCGGGGCATATGGGGACCGCACCTCATCGTACGTGGACGTGTTTGTGGATGATGGTGTCCTGAACTTGGTTTACCTAGATCGTTCCGACGAGCGTGCTGCTGAATTGGGAGATGGAGTTTAAAAAGTTTCTTCCTGGCTTCAAGACCCTGAGTTACCACGGGAGCACCAAACGTCGAAAAGAGTTGCGGCAGGGGTGGTACAACAAGCACCACTTTAACGTCTGTATCACGTCGTACACGCTCGCGAGCCGGGACGCGCACATCTTCAAGCGCAAGATGTGGTACTACATGATCCTGGACGAGGCGCACATGATCAAGAATTTCAGATCGCAGCGATGGAACATTTTGCTCATGTTTCGATCCTTTCGGCGGTTGCTTCTTACGGGAACGCCTCTGCAAAACAATTTGACCGAGTTGTGGGCCCTGTTACAGTTTTTGATGTCTGGTACCAACTTTGCCAACTTGAAAGAGTTTGGAGAGTGGTTCTCGAGTATGTGTTTGGTTTAGTTTTCGTCGGAGGTGTCTGACAACTGCATATGTTAGATCCGTTGGAAAAGGCGATCGAAATGGGTACCATGCTGGACGACGAAAACTTGCAACGCGTATCGAAACTACATACCGTGCTGCGGCCATATCTGCTCCGCCGTCTGAAGCGGGACGTTGAGAAAGAGCTTCCAAGCAAGTATGAGCATCTCGTGCTCTGCCCTCTCTCCAAACGGCAGCGTTTCTTGTACGACGAGTTCATGTCGCGTGCCCACACCCGCGAAGCGCTCGAGTCGGGCGTGTATCAAAAGATTGCTAACGTCCTGATGCAACTTCGCAAGGTATGCAATCATCCCGATCTCTTTGAGATCCGGCCTGTCGTCACGTCGTTTGCCATGACACGTTCTGCGATTTCCGACTTTGAGATCAAGGAACTGCTCGTTCGGAGGGAGTTGCTCCGCGTGAATGACGAGGAACGGGTCAACCTCGATCTGTTTGGGCTGCGCTTTGTTAATCAGGAAAACGAGTCGCTCATGTCTGCCCGCGAGACACGCCGCTTGGATGCGACACATCGGCTGCCGCTCGTATCAGAGATGCCGGGGGAGCCACTGCCCAAGGATATGCGGACGATTGCGGGCTATCGTGCGTGGCGCGATTACCAACAACGCGTGCAAAAAGTCGCTCGGTGGGCGCAAATTGGCTATGTCAACCGTTTGCGGTGTGCTCGGACGCCGGTCTTTGGGCGGGAGATATTGAAGATCGTCCAAGGGTGTCGTCGTCCGATCCTTCCACTGTCTGCCGTCGACCGGACTGTGGCGTATTTGGATACGGTGACGACGGTGAACGCCATGGTGAAATCATACGAAGAACGTGCAAGAGGGCTTTCCGATGTCATTGACAGGTTCGTGTTTGCCACGCCTGCGGTCGTTGCGTTGGATCTCCCCCGCTTGACACTCACTGGGTGCGAGGACGCGGTCCTGTCATGCCCGCGTGCGTTTGACGACCTATTACACCGCACGAGCGTCAAGCTTCAGATCGCGTTTCCCGATCCGTCCTTGTTGCAATACGACTGTGGCAAGCTCCAGCAGCTGAGCCAATTGCTGCGACAAAAAAAGGCCGGGGGCCACCGAATACTGATCTTTACGCAAATGACACGCGTGTTGGATATTCTCGAGATCTTTTTGAATTTTCATGGTTACCTCTACTTGCGATTGGACGGTGCGACCAAGATCGAGGACCGGCAGTATATCACGGAGCGGTTCAATGCGGATGCGCGCGTCTTTTGTTTTATTTCGTCTTCGAGATCTGGAGGCGTTGGTATCAAGTAGGTCTTTTTTCCCCGCTCGTTATGGGTTTGGGTTTGATCGGATATCTAGTCTGACTGGTGCAGACACGGTCGTGTTTTATGACAGCGACTTTAATCCTCAAATGGATCGACAGTGCGAGGATCGGTGAGCTTTTTTTTGGTTGTATAGACGCACCTCTCGCTGACTCGGTCTAGTGCGCATCGCATCGGACAGATTCGAGACGTCCACATTTACCGGTTCATCTCTTTACACACTGTGGAAGAAGCGATGCTCATGAAGGCGAACCAAAAGCGATCTTTGGACGACATCGTCATCCAAAAGGGCGAGTTTGACTGGCGGACGCTATTCGAGGACGACGGCGCATTAACGCGAGCGCTCGTCGAGTTTGAGGACTCGGAGGACGTGCAAGCGGCCGTGATTGCCGCTCGGGAAGAAGACGTGCTCGAAGGTGCCGATCAAGCCGACTTTGGTGCAGAAGAAGTGGCGGAAACGCGTGGAGAGCACGTCGAGGATGTGGAAGAAGAAGGAGGTGAGCACGAGCGAGATGAGGAGGGCGTGGCGGACTATATGATTCGTGTCGTGCGAACGGACTGGGATTTCTTTCGCGATTGGCGATTGTAGTGTTGTCGATTTTTTTTTTTGCTTGGTCCGTGTTTTTGCTTTTTACATATCACCGCTCCGTGATCGGTGCAAGAGTTGGCCCATCTATACGTTAGATATTCTATTGTTACATTATGCCTCAGTATGTCTTGTAGAGTTACGCATGCCAGTGTCGAGATGAAGTTTGATCGTGAAGTACAGTATGGCAAGTTGTCCAGTGCCACTACTTTCGTCGTGACGAATCAAAATGCATTTGTAATAACAATGACTAGCAAGTACAGAGGGCCTCGCCAAAAATCAGGCATACTAGAAGTTGTTGAAGTTAAAGTCCTATCTCATTAGGCTTTGACATGACACAAAGTCTACTACACTTGTAGTAAGATCTGGTAAGACCATGGTATTCATTTATATCCATGACCATGTGTCTACAAGGGTCCTTGACATGTGTTACACACAGTCTAGACCTTTGTATTGAGTCCACTTTCCTTATTACTCACAAATTACACCATAGTGACCTATTACAGAAGTTTCACCTTCTCATGGTAGTTTGGCCCATTTGTTTGGTCCTATGTGTACTGGGCTGCAAGAGGTGTGAGTTTATGTGTCCACTAAATCACTTTTTTGGCACATTTCATCTTTCTAAGCATTTCTCACTCCACATCACTTATTCCATGGGTTTTTTGATGTTTCCATGAGATATCCACATATAGAGAGCTCCACAGCATGTACAAGCACCTATGTAGCTATATAAACCCTGGGGATAGACCCAGGAGAGCAACAAGACACTTACTCTTGTCCCTTATCTTCAAGCTCAGGAATACTTCTCTTCCCTCACTCTACTATCTCTCTGTTAGCAAACCGCTCTACTGCTTGGTAAGTCTCCCACCTAAGCCCTATTCCCTCTTGCCCCTGTGCCATTGAGATACCCTGTATTCCCAATAGAAGTAGCAATCAATTCATGCAACTTTTGTGGTGTCATGAGTTCTGCAATTGGGTCTGTTACAAGTACCCAAATGGATGCTTACTACTATGGCCTACTGGAGGAATGCCTCAGGATCCTGTTTCCTGAGGACTATGAACCCCTGTACAATGACTCGTTTTACTCACTTCCCTCTGACATGGACTCATCCCTTCTGGACATTCCCCCTTTTGCACTGTCCTCATCTGACAGTTCCTATTTAAACTTCTAACCACATTGGTATGGTTATTCTTATTTCACTTAGTTCATTTTCCTCTTCTGTAGTGAACCTTATCACCTTCTTTGGTTCATTATCTGGATCTGGTGTTTTCTTATCCATCCTGATTTCACTTACACCATGGGCCATTGTATTATCTCATTGATCACAGATTAGTAGTATTTTTGCATATGCTTCAGTACTACTTAAATACCTGCCCTATGCAGCCATTTGTACTCAGCTAAATCTGTGCAATTATACGCAGTGTTTGATCTCACTCCAGCATGACGGTTCTGCTGAAACTCCACCCAGATTTCTATAGGACTTTGTGTTGCCTTTGAGGACACTCTGAGAGATTGAACATTGCACACATATAACAGGGTCTGTGTACTTCTGTAGCTCCTGAGTCTTTCTTTTCTTTGTATATCATGTTCTTGTATTCCTTTTTCCCCAGTGTGTTCAATTTATTTAGTCTAGCATATTACAAATGTAGCTTACCTAATATCATTCATATTTCTATGTCATATGTTTTTCCTTTCCTTTCCTCAGTTGCACTACATCATGTGTCTGAGCATAGACTCATTCTCATACAGGTAATATATTCAGTCACACTATGTTGTGTATCTGAGACTCATTCTCATACAGGTTATGAGCCCTGGTCACCTGTACCTGTAACAATAGTGCAATACACTTTGTACTAATAGATTTATCTAGTATGCACAAACTGCTGCTCCTGACTTTGCAATAATTGTGCATCAGCAACCTCTTAGCTGTGCAGCCAAACTGATGCATGATGCACATAATGTTGTCAAATTGTACCTTGTGAGATGGCCACCCCAGGTTGACAATTGTCCTATCCAGATGGGCCACCCCATTGTTATGCATGTGCAACATCTGATCTCTCAGAGTGTCCTTGAAGGTGACACAAAGTTCTATAGAAATCTGGATAGAGTCTCAGCAGAACCATCACACTGGAGTGAGACCAAACACTGCATATAATTGTACAGATTTAGCTAAGTACAAATGACTGCATAGAGTGGGTATTTAAGTAGTACTGAAGCATATGTGAAAATACTACTAATTTGTGGTCCATAGAGTAATACAATGGCCTATGGTATAAGTGAGACCAGATGGATATGGAAATACTAGATCTGGACAGTGGATCAAAGGAGATAATAAGGTCCATAACAAAAGGGGAATATGAAATAGGTGAAATGAAGTTAACTGTACCAATGCAGTTAGAAGTCTAGATAAGAGCTGTCAAAAGGGGATGGTACATGAAAGGAATTACTCAGAAGGGAAGAGTCAGTATCAGAAGGAAAGGAATAGAATGAGTTGGAGTAAACAGGTTCATAGTCCTCAGGAAACATGATCCTGAGGCATTCTTCAGATAGGCTGTCATAGCAAGCATCTGTTAGAACACTTGTAACATTATCTCCATCTCTAGGATGAAGTTTCTCTTTATCATACAAAGTCTCCATTTACAGAATCCCCGTTGTTATATATGACATTGTTGTTGTTGTTCTCATCAGAGTGGTGGTAGTCAGTGGATAAATGCCCTGGGTTTTCACAGGAGGAACATCTGTTGCCAGGATAGTCTCTTTGAATATGACCTGGGGTGAAGTTGGAACAGAAAGGACACCTATAAGCAGGGCAGTTAGGTTGGAGGTGGGTTCAGGCTCCACACTTGTAACATGCCAATTTGGGGTTGCATTTGAGATGGGGATGGGGGGATAAAGAGGTCTTGGGTGGGGGGATTGGAACTGGCCTTTGCAGTTCTGAAGAGGAAGGGAAGCAGACTTTGAAGATGACTTGTTGCGTCTTCTTTGTTTTCTTGTGAGGAGGCTGGGGAGACTGGAGAGGAATGCTTTCATCACATTTCAAGACACCTTGGAGATTCTCCTCTCTGATGGCTTGGAATATGGCAGTGATGGCCATGTCTTCTGCAACCTGTAGTACTTCCCTTCTGATTCTTTGCTCTACCACTGCAATTCCCCCGAGGATAGGTCTGTTGATTTCAACAAGAGGGGGGTTGTGGATTATCCTGGTCCCACCAAGCTGCCCAATAAGGGGTTCATTGCTGGGAGAGCTGGAGGATTTATCGAAGATGGTGGTGTGGTAATATTTGTTGGCCTGGGGGGTGGTGAGGGACAGGAGGACAGGGTGGAGATAGGGGGCAAGTGAGGGGTGAGAGAAGGTGTTAACAATTCTGAGGATCCCCACATCACAGAGGAGTTGGAGAGCCTGGGCCCTAGATTCCATAACAGCATGTTCAATAGCATAGTTAAAGGATTTAAAGGGGGGGATGTTCTACATAAGTGTGTCGATTCACCACAGAAAGTGCATTCCCAAGGGCGGTTCACTTGAGAGTATGCCATTTGTTCCTGTTTAATGACCACAGGTTGTGGCGCCTGTGCCGGGGTCTGTGGTACCAAAGGCATGGAGACTGGTGCTGCCCAAGCTGGATAGTAAGGCTGGGCCAAGTCAGTTAGTGGTGCAATGCACATAGCTGAGCCGGTGAGGAGGAATTCAGTGGCGGATACAAAATTGTCTACTGGATAGGGGTCTGAGGGGTGATGTGTGGTTTTAGTGATGAGCAGGCATTGTCAAACCTGGTGCTCGAGGTCAGCCAGGAGATCAGACAGGAAGAGTGTGTCTTGGTCTAAGTCCGAGAGCTTTTGATTCCTAATCAACAACTTTGTGATCTTGTTGAATTTTCTTTGGTATTCGCTGAGTTCTTCTATCGTCTGCATTGGCTTTGCTTGGTATTCCTAAACAAGGTATTGGATGTCAGCTCAGCAATACCTGTTTGTACCTTTGCAACCAGGGTACAATTTCTTTATGGCTTTGGCAAAGTCTTCCCACTTCAGAGCCAGAGCCATTGCTTTATCAAGCAATTCCCATCCTTTGGATTCCTCCAAGTCAGTGTACCAAATGGCCCATCTGATCTTTTGGGCTTCAGAATAACCAGCTGCAGTGCAGAGGTTCTCTACATCTTCTAGGAAATGGGGAAGCAGTGCCAGCATGTTGCCATCGAACTTTGGGGTGTTCTGTGAACCCTGAAGTGGCATAGTAGCATTGCCTTGGTTTGCCATTGAATGAGAAGAAGTGTGTTGGATCTGAGATGGAGGGGGTAACTGAGTGATCTTAGTCAGTATCTGCAGTATTTGCTGAAATCATCAGCTGAAGGGGCCTGAAGAGTGCTGAGATGAGAGAAACTGCTGGTAAATTTGGCCACCTAGACCGAATGAGGTGTTGGCTGGCAGAGGCTGAAGGGAGAGTTTCAGTGCTGTGTCTGAAGTGTCAGGTAAGGATCAGAGCAGGTACGAGAGTGTTGGGGAAAGTGTTGACAAGAGTGATGGTGATCCAGAGGGGGAGCACTGTGATGATCCCCTTTGTCAGTCCAGGGTCAAGTGTATAAACATGCCTGGTATGAGCTGTCTGAAGCTAGGCTTGGTGCCTGTACATAATTGATTAGCAGTTCTGGCAGATCCTGGGGAAGGGTTATTTATTCAGCTATTGGTTTTTGATGGCCCTAAGGGTAGATTAGTTAATGGAGAAAGTGAAAAGAGGCCTGCTGGTATTAGCAGGGTCAATGTTTGGTCTTGAGCTGGTGTCAACCAATCAGAATGTTCATCTACAGATGGTTTGGAAGCTGTGTCCAACAGAGGAGAAAGTTCTAATTCCGAAAAGGATAGTAGAGTTGCTGAGTTATGGTGAGTGCAATGTGAAATGACTCTCCAACTCCTTTATATGATGAAGTAGGGTTAAGAAACTCTACTGAGAGTATTGTTATCAGACCCTTCATTGCTAGGGCTCTGTCAAGGTAACCAAAGGCTTGAAGTATGTCTTTCCCTGAGGTTGTGTAAGTTAAACAACACAATAAGATAACTAGCCTTGATATCCAGATCCGCTAGTGAGACATCTTGAATAAGATGTCTAGCCTTGGTGTCCAGACCCACTAGTCTTGTAGACTTGCTGGCACTTGATAGCCAGGTGAGCTAAGAAGAGGGAACCAAAGACGTTTAGAGGTAATCTCCAAGTCTTCAAAGCTGGGATGCAGCTCTGAGGACCCAGGTCTTTATATACTATTCTACTGTTTGTACATGTTATGTTACATTACTATAAATGGGAACTCTTCCCATTGGTTAGATAAGAGTCTGTGTGAATAATGATAAGAGATCAATACACTATTGGCCTTATACTTTCTTGACATACATGTGCTAGGCATGTTGTATAGATATGGAATGCATGTCTAATGCATGTCTTGATATATAAGATATAGATGGCAAGGGTCTAGCCCATGACATCATAGATAAGTTATCCTCGAGGTTTGTCCTTGAGATCTAGGGTGTAAACTCATCAAGGATTATAGATAAGGGTTGTTAAAACCATAGACAGGAGATCCGGAACAGCTCTGGGTAACTCCGGAGTTGTTGGTCATAATGGGACTTTGGCTTCAGTGACTCGGAGCAGAGCACTGCACCCTTGCCAAGACTTCCTAAGTGTCCTGGATTTTGGAGGATCAGAGATAAAGGAGATTGAGACAAAAGCAGAGTAGAACTGAGGGTGTCTAATTTGATAACTAGCTGAGGTACAAAGGTATGGATGACAGGAGTTTATATACGGAGTACAGGGGCTATGTATGGAAGAGAGGAAACTGAGGGCCAGAGTACGAAGCTATGTATGGGAAGGAAACCAAGCCGGAGCTGTGCGAGTACAGGATTGGGGGTAGGTACAGAGCGAGAACTAGAACATAAGGAGAACAAGGACATAACATAAGTAGGTAGTGTACATAAATCAGAGGAGGAGGAAATAAGACTGGAGGGAACAGGGGGTGAGATGTGCAAGAACATGCCAGAGTTTGTGGAGGGAGTTCTGGAGGAGAGGCCGGAGGGTTGGAGGTGAGGGCTAGGGTCGGGATATGACAAGGGTACAGGGTATTCCCTGATAAGGATAGATGCAAGCCTCATGCTGGCTTGGCAATAAGATATATGAACAACATGCTGCAAGCATGCTGATAGATAAGAGGACATGCGCTAGGCATGTTGTCTAGGGTTGTGACATTATGGTCCAGGCCTGTACATGAGGCATAATGTCATAGATAGCAGTGCAAGCACTGTCATGGTCTAGACTGCTGACTAAGCAGTATAATAGATAGGGGTCAAGGGTCTAGCCCTTGGCATCTATTTGAGTAGAAGTCTTGCCACCTTGACTATGGGAGAGCTTCTCCATATATAGCAGATCTTGCCTGATAAGATAAGAATTAGGAGTCTGGCTCCTGATTGTCTAGTGTGTTGTCACATGATTGACATGTAACCTGGATAAGATAATGGCTTCTAGTCTATAGCTGATAAGATAGCATGATACTAGATCATGTCATGGATGTAGATCATAACCAGATGATCTGATAAGATAGAGAAGGAATCTTGTATCCTTTGATAAGATAAGATGTTGAAGACCTGGATGTCTTCAGGTATAGTATAGGGATGCATTATCCCAATAAGATAAGAGTTAGGGGTTTATACCTCAATAAGATAAAGAGTGAAAGAAAGAATTAAAGAGGAATGAAAATATATGCACCTGTAGAGGATAGCATTTGTCATTCCATCGAGGACGTATAAGATAAGCCTGCAAGGGGCACATGGTAGTCTTGCTGAGACCATTCATAATATGATGTGGTGATACTGGTTGGAGAAAACTTGAATCATCTGAGACTGAGAGGTTGTGGAAACCTGCTAGTAAATTTTTGAACTCTAGGTGTTCTAGAGTTGGTTGAAGACTTCATCTGGAACCCCATTGAGCATCCCTTGCAGTGGGCTCCAAGTTGATTAAACTAAAGTCCAGCTGAGAGAGCAAGAGGGGTGGAAATCCCTGATTGCTCCAGCTGAGAAAAGGAGTGAAGTGAGCAATAGACTCACTCTGAAGAGGGACTATGTGAAAACTGGGGAGCAAGAGTGAAGCCAGGGACCAGAAAAGTGAAAGCTGAGCCTGAGAGAGTTGTGCTGAAGGTGGTCCAAGTTGACTGGAGGTGAAAACTGACTGACTAAGTGAGACTGGCAAGGGTAAGGGGAGCCAGACTGGTGCTGGCTGAACATGCAGATTAGAGCTGGATGTGAGGATTGGGACTGAGGTGATATGACGTTGATGGAACAAATCAGTAAGATGGTTGGTGAAGATGAAAGTGAAGAGTAGTCTTGATTAGTGAAAACAGTGGATGGTCAATTCAATCCAAAGATGAGCCAAATGGAAGCTGCCCTTTCATTCCCAGGAGTATGTACAAGACTTATAGTCTGGGTATGCCCGAGACTGTGTAAGTACCTGACTTAGAAACTAGGGTCTATGTAGTAAAAGTATGTAAGGTATGTAAGTATGTTGGTAACTGGGTGCTGAATGACTGAGTCCAAGGCTGTGTCCATGAGTAGTACATACAAGTTCAAAAAGAGGGAAAGTGATAATGTTCTGAATTCGTAGGTGGGATGCTGACAGTAGGTACCATTGGCCAAGTGCAGGGAGTCTTGTCTGAGAGTTCAATGAATTATCCTTGGGCAGTCCAATATTGCAAGCATCCATTAGGGTACTTGTAACAAGAATAATCAATTTCTGTATCTCCATTTTCATCCTCCACTGACTATTTACAGGAGGATCCTCCATTAATCTACCAATGTTCTGCCAAGGACTCCACCTATATATACCTCTCTCACATAGTGTTCATGCCTGAATTCCACTCTACAATTATTCATTTCTAGATTTCCACTTTCACCCTTTGGCATGCTAGAGGAGGATATTCCATTAACCCACCAATGTTCTGCCAAGTGCTCCGCCCATATTCCATCCATATATACATACCTCACATGGTGTCAAAGCATGTATTTCACTTCAAAATAATAATCCATTTCTGCATTTCCACTTCCACCCTTCTTTGGTATGGTAAAGGAGGATTCTTCATTGATCTGCCAATGTTCCACTCACATATATATACCTTACATGGTGCCTGAGCACATATTTCACTTTAGAATGATCCATTTCTGTATTTCCACTTCCACCCTCCTCTGGCATGCTAGAGGAGGATCTTCCATTAACCTGCCAATGTTTCACCAAGGGCTCTGCCCATATTCTGCCCATATATACATATCTCATATTGTGCTTGAGTATACATTCTGCTTTACAATGATCCATTTCTGCATTTCCACTTCCACCCTTTCTTGTAATGTCAGAGAAGGATTCTCCATCAACCTGCCAATGTTCCACCAAGTGTTCTGCCCATATTTCGCCCATATATAGTTTCCTCATATGGTGCCTGAGTACACATTCTGCTTTACAATGATCCATTTCTGCATTTCCACTTTCACCCTTCTTTAGCATGCTAGAGGAGGATCTTCCATTAACTCACCAATATTTTGCCAAGGGCTCCGCCCATATATACATACACCACATGGTGTCCAAGTATACATTCCGCTTTACAATGATCCATTTCTGCATTTCTGCTTCCACACTTTCTTGTTATGCAAGAGAAGGATCCTTCATTAACTCACCAATGTTCTGCCATATGCTCCACCCATATTCCATCTCTATATAGTTTCCTCACATGGTGTCCATACATGCATTCCACTCTACAATGATTCATTTTTGCATTTTCACTTTCATCCTTCTCTGATATGCCAAAGGAGGATTTATCATCAACCCCAATGTTCCATCAAGCACTCTGCCTATATTCCGCACATATCAACCTCCCTCACATGGTGTCCATGCATGCATTCTGCTTTACAATTATCCATTTCTAGATTTCCATTTTCACCCTCCTCTGGCTTCTTAGAGGAGGATCCTCCATTAACCCGCCCATATTCCACCCATATATACCTCCCTTGTAGTGTTTCAGAACACATATTTTACTTTGCAATTATCCATTTCCACTTCCACTCTCCTCTGGCTTGTTGAAGGAGGATCCTCTATTAACCTATCAATGTTCCACCAAGTACTCCATCTATATTCCGCCCATATACATATACTTCCCTCTTATTTTGATGGGCCTGTCCATCTAATGATATATCTTTTGGCAGGCCCATCCATCTCTAATGGCTATATTTCTGCAGGCCCTCCCATCTATGTCCACTTTTTTTGATGGGCTCATTCATCTCTAATGATTATATTTCCACAGGCCCTCTCATCTATGTCCACTTTTTTAATGGGCCTGTCTATCTCTAATGGTCATATTTCTGTGGGCTCTCCCATCTATGTCCACTTTTTTTGATGGGCCCATCCATCTTTAATGACTATATTTCTGCAGGCCCTTCCATCTGTATCTGCTTTTTTTCAACAGGCCTGTCCATGTAGTGATTTATCTTTTAGCAGGCCTGTTCATCTATATTGAATATATTGTGCAGGCCCTTCCATCTATTTCTGCTTTTTTTTTGATGAGCCTGCCAATCTATATCCTATTGGTTTTAATGAACCTGTTCATGCTTTAATGCAGGCCCATCCATCTATATTGAAATTTTGTCAATATGGGCCCACCCATCTATATATATTGCATTGTTGGGCCTGCAATGGGGTGGCCCATCTGGATAGGACAATTGTTAACCTGGGGTGGCCATCTCTCTAGAAAAATATGACTACATGGACTCCCACATAGTATTGGTATTTGTGCACTAGTACTATATTTGCTCCATTGCATGATGGAGCATGATGTTTTTCTGATCTACATAGTACTACATAAAACTCATATATGCTATGAGATGCTATGTTAAGGGGGGAAGTTGATGTGGACAATTACTACTACACAAACTATATTGTTATGTGTAGTAATTGTCCTTTTTCCTAATGTACTAATCAATACTACCATATTGAGAGGAGAAGGAATGTGAAAAGACCATGAAAGGAAAAGAAACCAATCAATACCAATCAATACTACCATATCGAGAGGAGAAGGAATGTGAAGTGACTGGTGGGCTTACACAAGTCTCACTTTTTCTCTACTTGCTGTTTTATGCCACACTACTGCCATAATACTTGGCCAGTGATTGACATGCCCTGATCCATTACACTCTGAACTGAAACAACTCTTCTAGCCATAGAGTTGGGAAACCACCAATAGATGCAGTCTAGCCAATCAGAGGGGAGGAGGAGTGTAACCAGGGTTTCAGTGAACCACACCACAACCTCAACAAATAGTAGACCATGTGTTACAACTCGTATACCCCTACTCTTTTCTCTTCTCTCTTACCCTAGTTCCCCTACAGACACTGCTCTCGCTGTTCGAGTCCCGCTTGAGCCACTTTACTATTCCCCTTTTTCCCTTTACCTTCGCTTACCTATTTAGCGTGACTCATCCGCAGTATCCGCAGCTGTACTATCACTGTTATCTCTGACTCGCCTCCCTTCTTCGCGATTCCATCGCATTCTATCGTCGAGTCATCTCTTTTGCGCTCCGCTTCATTCTCCCTTGACTCACATATATAAACCCCTCGATACCCTCGA
>JBBPML010000095.1:0-84365 GCA_038090275.1 Austroboletus novae-zelandiae | reverse complement strand
ACTTTAGGATTTGAATCGACAAGTGCTGTTCTTCTTGGTGTGAGAACATATTGCCATAAAGAGTAGGTTGAGAGTTCGACTCCCTCCTAGGGCGAATAATAGATCCCAGTGACTAGGATTCGTAACAGTCAATGTGTGGCAGGACCATTCCAGGGGCATATATCTTCAATCAACTCAGTTG
The DNA here is from genome assembly GCA_038090275.1 of Austroboletus novae-zelandiae. NCBI lineage: Eukaryota > Fungi > Basidiomycota > Agaricomycetes > Boletales > Boletaceae > Austroboletus > Austroboletus novae-zelandiae. The sequence continues at coordinate 84,184 of JBBPML010000095.1, read as the reverse complement.
CCTATTCACCTGATGGCAGCCATATTGTCTCTAGCTCTTGGGATCATACCATCAGGATTTGGAATGCTGTTACTGGTCAGTGTGTGGCAGATCCATTCCAGGGGCACACATCTTCAGTCTACTCTGTTGCCTATTCCCCTGATGGCAACCATATTGCCTCTAGCTCTTTGGATCATACCATCAAGATTTGGAATGCTATTACTGGCCAGTGTGTGGCAGGTCCATTCAAGGGACATGTATCTTCAGTCAACTCAATTGCCTATTCACCTGATGGCAGCTATATTGTCTCTGGCTCTTGGGATCATAGCATTAGGATTTGGAATGCCATCACTGGTCAATGTGTAGCAGGTCCTTTCCAGGGGCACACAGATTCAGTCAACTCTGTTGCTTATTCACCTGATGGAAGCCACATTGTCTCTGGTTCTAATGATGATACCATTAGGATTTGGAATCCCCAAGATGCTCTTATTTCTCATGAAATGTGCTTGGAAGAAGGCTGGGTTAGATTTTCATCTGGTGCCTCTCTTTGTTGGATTCCTTCTTGGGGTAGGAGTAGTTTCAGTCTTCCTATAGGCTCTGTTGTCTTGGGTGGGCATAGTGTGCCATACAAACTTGACCTTAGTGATTTTATGTATGGAAAATCTTGGGTGTCTTGTTGGAAATGATGGTTTTACTCTGAGTTATTCACTTTGTCTTTCTTCAATCATCTTGTCTTGTTACTTGTATATTATTAAGGTAGTCATGTTCATGGTCCACCCCTCATGGTGATTCTGGGATTTGTCACTTGAGTTGGTACACAAGTAATGCTAACAAGTCATGTAATACTTGGTAGATCTTTCTGTCATTTAAATTTGTTGTGTCATGATGATACGGTACAGTGACTTAAGTGACTAGAATGAATTGATGGGTGACCTTCAGCCACAGTCCATGGTCAGTGTTCCAGGAAGCACTCAGGCTGTCTGGTCCATTTTCTCATCCAACAGACACCCTCCTCCTGCTTGGGATCAGTGGGGTCAGTCAGCATGGCAATGCCATATACAGTGGGGGCCGGAAGACTCAAGAAATCTCAGAATTAACCCCAGAGGGACATTAAAGACATAGATTGGTTGCAAATACAAGCTAGTCTCGACACCTTGGTATGCTGAAGTGATTGTTTCGGATATAGTCCAAGTCAGCCAAACGGCTAAATTTTGCCCTCTACTTACCCTTTACGCAGCAGCGATCTCATGATATTTTATGCTCGTTTTTACCCTCCGGGTACAACTAGCCACTCGTCAACTAGATGCAGCCAAGACAAAAAATGGACGCACTTTTCCAGGATTGAACAGGTTTAACGGGTCGATTGCCTGTTTCACCGTCTTCATGAGTTCGACAGTGTCCTCTCCGAGTTCCTCGACAAGATACTCTGTCTTTCCGACCCCAACGCCATGTTCGCCCGTACCTGCAGGCAGTCAAATCACACACGGAAAACATCTAAAAGAAGGGGGACGTACACGTGCCGTCCATAGCAATAGCGCGGTGGATAAGTCTGTGAACTGCTTCACTGACAGCTTGTAGTTCCTCATCGTCACGGAAGAGAAGCAGTCCGTGGAAATTACCTTTAATTGAGTCCATCTCAGTGTGCATTCAACCTCTTCGGGAGGGACATACCATCTCCAACGTGCCCGACGATGGTCGATTTCAGTCCAGACTTGGCGAGGTCTTCTTTGGTCTCGTACACAAGCTGAGGAAGTTTGGAAACCGGAACGCTATAGGCGTTATATCAACAAATCTCCTACTGGAAGATGAAAGATCGTTACCATACGTCCGTCGTCCAACATCTCGCCCCAGGATGGGATGCCAATGTAGACATGAGTGCATACTTTCTGTTTTCCCAGATAGTGTCTGCCTCTTGATCTGTTGCCGCAAATTCAAAGTGAGTGCTCCCGTGCTTCCGAACAATTTTTTGAACGACGCGGGAAGTCTCAGCGATAGACTCGGGAGAACCTTGAATTTTAAAGAAAAGGGTATCTTGAACTGGGTAGGATTTCTCAACTATGCCGGCTGTATTGATGGCAGACATCACTAAGGAATGTCAGACAAAATTCCATTGAACGAGATAGACACTAACTATGATCATCAAGTAGCTCTATACACTCTGTGGGCGTTATCAATGATTGGGTTCGTATGAGATGAATGGATACGAACGTATGTGAGGACCACAAGGCGTGTTGAGAATTTCTTGAACGGCGCTACCAGCTGTCCTGACGTCGGGAAACTGTGCCATTGCAACCTTTGTAGGTACACAAGGCGCAAGGCGAAGCGTAGCTTTTTCTCTTTCAACAAAACACACAAAAAATGTAAAATAATTCACCTTCAGTTACAATACCCAAAGTACCCTCAGCACCAATGAAGAGCTTGGTGGTGTCAAACCCGGCGGAAGATTTGCGGGCTCTTTGACGTGTTTTGATAACTTTACCAGAGGGGAGCACGACCGTCTGTTTACATTCCAGCATTCAAGTTTGAGTGGGAGAAGCGGAAATCAACACGTACAACGTTGAGAAACCATTCCGCTTTTGCAGTACCATATCTAACTGCATTGGCTACAAAACATCGGCATTCGGTTGAGTAAGAGAGACCGAGTAGAAACCCACTCACTGCCGGAGCAACCCGTGCCAATCATTCCGCCAATCGTCTGTCATGACTGTCACGAGTGACCTTGATTGCGAAAGGGACAACTCACCGCACCTGGTCCCGGGTCAAGCTGAATGTACGGCATCAAATGGGGCTAATGTGACATTTGGAATAAGCTTACAGGAAAGAACAGTGGTATACCTTTTTCCTTGAGAACACGATTTATTTCATCCCACCGAACACCAGATTGGCAGCGAAGGTCACCGTCGGCCTCTGTGGGAAGGATCAGCTGACTCGGGTCCACGTGAATGCAGCACACGAATGTACCATTTATCTCCAATATTTGGTCCATGGCAGACATGTCGATGCATATACTACCCGAAGAGTGCTATAGACACGTGCATCAAAACACGGGACGCAATACCAGTGGGTGTACATACGCCACTAAAATGGCCCTCTAGACTCGTAGCCCCACTATATGGAACAAGAGGAACCCTGTACTTGCGGGATATGTTGACAACCTTGACGACGTCTTCTGTGGACTTTACGCGGACGACGACAGAGTGGGGTGAGCTGGGATGGTATGAGAATTGGGAGGAGCCGTGTAGTTCGAGAGAGTCCTTGTTTGTCTGCACGCGATCTTGTGCAGGAAATGCGCGTCGGAGATCTTCTATGGCCCTTTCGACGTCGCGTGTGGAGCCATACGAGGAGGAAAGCGCGACGGAGGTAGAGAACGCGTCGTTCCGTGGAGAATAAAGAGCCAAACCAAGTGCACCAAAAGCGAGGAGTGCACCGGCGACAAACTTTCCTCTGCGGATTCCGGCGGGGCGAGATGTGGCGAACGCTCGGACGCCCAAACGAGCCGATGTCCGAGTCGATGCAAGACGGGCGAGCATGTCGAGCGTTTCCCACGGCGGAATCCAGGCATTCGACGGTGACCATGTCGCGTCAGGGTGGAAAATTAAAGCCTTTGAAGGTCTGTCTCACCTCGCCTCGCCCTCGGTGGCATCCACGACAGGCTCTGTAGGCTGCCAAGAAGGAGAAGAAGGACACGGACGAGGACGACAAGGCCTTCAAGGAGAGGAAGAAGGCCGAGGAGGCTGAACTCAAGGCCGCAAGAGATAAAGGTGCGCATGATCTTGTCACGGCTCGCTTGGATCTCATCGCTGTCGTCCGCATCCACAGCTTCCAAAGGTACGAACGCTCGTCTCGATCTCGCGCTGCTGCTGATCTGCTTATCAGGTGGTCCACCCGGCGGGGGAATCAAGAAGTATGTCGAATCTCTTATTCAGTGGTTGGCCGGGGCAGACATGAATGTATTCTCAGATCGGGCAAGAAGTAGTAGAGCAGTTGATGTATTGTGTCGTTCGTTATCGATTACCACGATGAGGTCCATGTCTCCAGGCTGGCGCGTTGAGCTCGATCGCGCTTGGGATGTGCGCTCGCTCTTGTCTGTGCCCGTCGTCGTCGTTTATATCGATCTAGGTGCTCGGTCCGTTGCCAATCCACGCTCGCGAACAACACTTTCTTTCCCCTGCATACCCTCTCGACCGTGAGCACGTTCACTCTCGCTCTCATCCTTTCTCATCCTTGTCCAGTCTCCTTGCCAATATCGACCACGACAAGATACCCCAGTTCCCTCACGCACACCGCATACGCTGAGTGGTCCCACACAACGGCAGATCCCCATGGCACCATCCACGTATCCCACCCTTCAGTCCCGTGGGATCAGATACGTGCAACAGAAGGTTGGGCAGGTCTTCAGCATCTAAATGTGTTGCGCAGTTGGCTATCTGTCGTTCCCCCTTCCGACCTCGCTCGAGATTCGCCGGACCCCCTACTCCGCACGGAACTCTTACAAGGCGCCTTTTTTACAATTCTACCGCCACCCGATTCTCCACAAAGAAAGGTCTGGGTCCCGGAGTGGCATTATGGGAATATCTACACGCTGGAGAGGGCTCCTACACAAACAGTCAGGTTACCGGCGTCACCCACCAAGAATAACAAAGAAACGAGGTACGAGGTGATTATATGCGCTCCCTATGAGGTCTGTCTCTGTCATCTTTTCCCTTCCTCGAGTCTCACTCGATTCTAGATACGCCTCTTTGGCGATCCATCTGCGTACTCTTCCACGCATCCAATATTGACACTCAATTTCTCTGTCTCTCTTCAGTTCCCGTGCTCCCCGATCCCCTCGCAACACCCTATCGAGAACATACCACTTCAGCATGTCCTTCCAAGTTCTGTAATTCCTCATATCATCGACGGGACGCCCTTTGGAGACGCAGTTGGTATTGGGGTTCGATGTTTCGATTTCAGGAACCAAACAAAAGATCAAGGGTACTGGTCGGTCGTCCATGCGCATCTCGTTCGCAGTTCAACAAGCCTCCCGCTCTCCCTGTCTGTTGCACTACTCGACGAGGTGCCCGTGCGCATCGCACCAACTCAAACCCGCATCATACCTCTCCGGTTACGTATATCTTCGCTCGAAAGAATACCACGGGAAGTCGAGCAGTTGGACATCGAACTTGCATGCGTAACCTCGCTGTCCTGGTGCCAGACTGCCTCAGAAAAAGCTACGCCTAGTAAAGTCCAACATACGACCCAGGGTACACTCGTCCTTCGGGCTACTCTCCCTCTAACTCACGTTCCACTTTGGACGGAAGAGAAATACGTTCCTATCCAGGCTTCCTATTTCTTTGCGAAATCGATGCCAACCATATTTTTATTGAAGCCTCCACAGAAAGCCTTTGATAATGACCAGTCTGACCCTGTACAGCACGGCAGGGCTGGCATCAGCAAGTGCAAAGGTAACGAACCAATTCTTGCGCTTCGTAAGTCCATGGTTTATAGTATCGTAACTCGTCTCACGTATATATCTAAGATGGTGCTGGAGTAGACATCCTCACGCAATCGTTTTGGATAGGCTCGCTTCCGCGGCAACAGTATGCGTGGGTCATACTGCCACAGGGACGGACCTCTTGGGTGGGTTTGCCTCGACGTTATCCAGAACTCGTCGTCCAAACTTGTTCTCAATTCGATAGGGTCTCGATTGGCATGGTCCATCGGCAACCGATGCACTAGCAGCCGTCTCTGCTCTGTCGCACATTCTATCCAACTCTGGTTCTGAAAGATGGGCCAAATGGAGCTTCGATGCCAATACGCGTGTCATTCTCATGGGTCATTCAAATGGCGGACAAGGTGCATGGCATATAGCTAGTAGATGGCCCGATCGCGTGTGCGCTGGTGAATCCTCTCCCCGTTCCCTAAACGTTTTATTGATTTTGGTCATCAGTCGTCTCAGCCGCTGGATACATCAAGTCACAAGCCTATGTATCCTGGTGTATGAGTCGGTTTGCACACTTTATCGACCCAGCATTGCGTGCCGTCCTCGACAGTTCCCTGACACCAGACGATAATGATCTGTTTCTGGGAAATTTGGTTGGAAAGCCCGTGTTGGCGCTGAATGGGTGAGTTTTTTTTTATTGACCATTGGGATACCGGAACATTACTCATCCTTTTCACTACAGAGGTGCGGACGACAACGTCCCGACCTGGCACACGCGTGAACAAGTTGGGATACTAAGGACCTGGGACCCCGACGCGGATGTGACGTATGTGCAATCCCCATGACACTTCTCTTTTTTCTCCCAATTTACTCGCCACCTTGGTTCGCGAACAGGTACCACGAAGATCCAGGACGGCCACATTGGTATTTTGACATCCTGTCCAACGAGCGTGTGCAAGCGTTCCTAGATCGAGTCTACTTTTCTTCAATGTCGTCGCCCAATGGATCGCAAACCCAAGGACGCGAGAAAAAGAGCTTCACGCTGACAGTGGCAGTTCCGACAGAGAGTGGATCACTGAATGGATATCAGATCCATGCATTGACCGTTCCTGGGTTGTGAGTCACCACATGCCACTCATCCTGATGGCATTCTGCTGACAAAGATGTCTAGGCTTGGTCGGCTTCGAGTGACGACTGGCACATGCAGTAAAGACGTGTCCATACAGACGACGAATGTCTCGGTATTCTCGCTTGACTCGGGCGTGTTGACCACACGTGGTGACGTCCAGAAAGCAATCGTGTTGACGATCGATAGTGATGATGTATCCATCGACCTCTGCAGAAAAGACGACACAATCTTGTTCGTGAGGAACCCACAACGCAAGCCACCTTGGAAGGTATGAATAAAAACACCTCGAAACCGTGACCGACAATGGATCACCTGCCTCTCAGATCTCGCCCCGCCCACTCGAGGCCGTCAAACGCCTCCAAACGCCTCGCCAGCGCCTCCAATCGATTCTTTCCACACGCGCTCCATTCACTATACTCGTCCCGTCCCTCCGAGTCTCACCAGAGCTCTCAGCTGCCCTCCGCATCGCACACGCACTCGAGCTGTTCCACGCGCTCGAGACACAGATCGTGAGCGTTCCCGAGGTCGAACGCGTCGACATGCGAGAGGGTAACCTGGTCGTCATCGGGTGCGCCGAGACGCCGGTCGTGCGGCAGTGGCTCGAACGTGCGGGCGGGTTATGGACGTATGAAGACGGGGCGTGGTCTCTCGGCGTGGTGCGCTTTGAGCGGCCGTCTTCGGGTAAGCAAATGTTTTTCGTATTTGGCCTTTTGCGTTCATGCCGCTTTGCAAAAAGCGATCTTGTTTTGCCAGCCACATCCGTACGACGTACACGGCATCGCGCTATTTCTCCAGTCGACGGACACGTCGGGCCTCGAACGCGCCGTCCGGCTCTTTCCCATCCGCACTGGCGTGCTCTCGCCCGACTGGCTTGTCATCGATGGCCGTGCGGACACGATCGGCGCTGCAGGTGTGCAAGGTGCAGGGTACGTTCTGCCTTTCGTTTTGTTTTGTCATACTCGAGCTGTCGCAGTGTCTACGGCTGGACACACTCGGACCTACATGGCACGGGTACATGGACCTGGAATGAACGCATGTCATGGCTGGATTAACATACGACGCATACGACGCCATAAGTAGATAGATAGAATTCTTCTGTACATCGTATGGTATGGATCGTGACAAGATAAATTTTTGGCAAGAGCGAAGCAGACAAGGATCTCATAAAGAATCGGGGCGGAAGAGCAGGGGGTGTGAGGGAACGAGAGTGTAAGAGCGACGCAGGAATAGTATAGTCATCACTATGGACCACTGGGCAGCGTGCGTGCGAGAGGGGAGAAGACCCCCGATATAATCAAAGTTCACGTGTTACACCTTGTTCAACACTGGAAGGGGTAGAAACTTGTTACAATACAGTGAGTTGCGGGTAGAGGAAGAGACGAGACAAGAATGGAAAAAAAGGAGGGAAAAAGGCGCCGGAAAGGAGGGAACCCAATGAGAAACAGATATGTGCGACAGATAGCAGCGACAAAGACAAAGCGAGTCTAGGATTGATAGATGGACCTCGCGACCTGACCAAGATATTAGCAACCCCTTGAAGGGACCAATCACAAAACCACTCACACTCTCGAGAAGAATAGTGACCTCGGGGGCAACACGAATGAACTCTTTGCTCCAAAACTCATATTTTTGGTTCCTAAGAAGCTCGATGAAGGTAACCAAAGCTCCCCATGGGTGAGGCCGGTGAACGATGAAGCGTTCCAAGAGAACGCGAGTCATCACCTCGCGGAAGCAATCGTCCTCGACCTCAACAAAGAGGTGAAGCAAGAGAGAAGAGAACCAGTGGGTATGGGCGTTAGGATATCGCAGGTGGAGCACCATGGAACTCAGCAGGTGGTGTTGTCCTGGAATTGTACGTGAGCACACGGTTAAAAGACGAACGTCCGAATGAAGACTTACCTTCAACGTCTAAATTAGCAGCTAGGTACTGTAAAGCAACAACGCCAGGGTCACTCGGGACGAAGACAGATGACCCGCTGCGCGCCTTTGCCTGGGCGACTGACGATATTCCGATATACATTACCAAAGAGTTGATGAGGGAGAGATTGTAAGTTTCGGTAGAGCCTTCCGGGACCACGGACAACTTCAAACGATCTTTGAGTGAAGCGAGGAAGGTGGGGGTGCCTCGGTTTAGGAGGTACTGATCCAAACCGTTTCTAAGATCAGCGCTTTTAACGCCCGAAGCAAAGTCGGACAGGATGGGTGGAATGGGGCCCATTTCGGGGATCGAATCGAATTTGATGTTGCGCAAATGGGGATCAGGGAGGACGATGGAAAGGGGGAATGCGCTAATGATAATGTTGCGAAGCTGGATGCAGCGGGGAGGAATGATATCGCAAAGACTGAAGTAGTATTCGCTGAGGAACTCAGGGAAGTCGTGAAGGAGAACGAGGAGCAAGCGGAGGGTGCCTCTGTAGAGGTCGCGAGCAGCAAGTTGAAGGTCTGCTTCCTTGAGGAATGGTGCCAAAAACTTGAAGAGAGACAAGAGGAGCTTGTGGAATGCGAACCAACCCTCCCTGTTCTCCGACAAGAGCAATTTGGGCATGAAATGTCTGTGGGAAACTAGGCTTAGCCAAGAAAACGCGAAACCAGGGAAGTAGGTGGGTTGCAATGAACTGAAGGTATCACTGCGACATTTTGATTAGCATTGCTACCACATGATCAGGGCAAGCCTACCTGATGGCGGTCAACAGTTGGAAATACGCAGAACCGAGGTTCGCCTCCATTGCATGCAGATCGTTGATAAGACTCGAGAAGAATCTGAAGAATGGCTTCTGCTGGAACATGACGCCTTGCTCTTCGTGCATGTTGGCCAAGACGAGAACAAATATGGACAATATTTTAGTCAAGTAATGCACCTTTGCCTGGTCATTGTTGACGCCAGACGCATCCCCATGGTACTTGATGATGTAGACGATCAAGCGAGACATCGCGTCCAGAGCTTGAAAAGCGAAATCAAACTCTCCAGCAGCAATGCATTTGAGGTAGCTGTTCACGCTGGAATCGGCGCAGACACGGAAGAAGAAAGAAGAGACGTCCTCGACCTTCAGAATACCTTGCTTGGTCAGTTGGGTGATGTACGGGACGAAAGCCTTTTCTGGTGAGGGCGAACGCTGGAAGATAGTAACCCATTGCTGAAACCAAGTGAAGAGCTTGTCCCTGAGTTGTTCAGTCTCGGGTTTGACTGAAGGCTGCCTGACCACAACATCAGTAATGACAGTAGTGCTCGGTCGCCTTACGACACCGCGGAGGTCGTCCAGAAGGCATTGCACCCTGTTCAAAGAACATAAGACATGCCAGCAACACACAGCACAACATGAATACATACTCTTCGTTGGCTTTTCCAGCTTGCACGAGTTGACCCAAGACCTCAATGGTGTATGTCAACTGATTTTGGGATGCAACAGGCGGATCGCTGGATAGGCACTCTCGGACGAGGCCAGCTGCGAAACTTTGTAGAGTCGGGCGAGGATCCTGGAACAAGCTCTTGGCCAGTTGTTGGTCCTGAAGAGAAGTGTTCACAAGTCCGCTGCGGAGAAGAGTGACCGTCACTGGAATATTAAGTTTGCGCTGCATCGACGTCAATGCGAGCATAAGTAACATTCCACAAAGCACAAACCTCATCCTCGGCATACAAAAGCCAGGTGATCGCCTCCTTGGCTACATCCTCGAATGTATGGCATAATTGATCCAGCAGCGCCACATAGATTTCCCTGCCCAACTGAGACGACGTCTTGTACAGCAATTGTACAATCTTCTGGGAGATCATCAACGGGGTGCGGAGCTTCTCTTGTGCAGACGTGGCAATAAACAGTACTTGGCGGACCAAATGGCGAATGTCGTGGTTTGAAGGAAGCGCTGAGAGAGAAGAGATAGGCAGTTGAACGACAAGACTCTCCAAGTCCCTGATAGTGGCCTTGAACGCCAGGTCAGTACGCGATAAGCCTATCAGATGTTACTAGACAAACCGAGAACCGATCCATCGCCTCCATGTGTGTTACATTACCCGATCCTTGCTCTGGCGTAGGAGAGCCAGTATAAACATTCGGAGGGATCTGCTCGGTACGAGAATATGCTACCGCGGAGCCAGGCCGGCTCATAGTAGTAACCCGTCGCTTGGCATCGAGGGCTGTTGTTCCGCGTCAGTAACACTACACAATAGTCGACGCAGCACTCACAGAAGTCTTCATATACAGCAATCTGATGAGGCTGCAGACCAGCCGCCTTGAGGCGCAAAGGTTCCGGAAGAACCACCGAAAAGTTGGTAGGAGGGGCATTGGGGTCCCAAAACGCCTGGCCACTGCGAAGCTCTCTGTGCCTTCTTCGAACTTCATAGGAGGTCGCGAACCCTTCATCGACATCTGCCACTGCGCGTTCCATAGCAGCCTTTTCTATGGCCGAACAGGCCACCTCCACATTGTCGGCTACAAGGATCGAAAGAACCTGCTCGGAAATCATTTGCTCGCTAAAACCATGGTCAACAAGAGTTGTGCGAAGGTGTCCGCCGAGATTGCTTTTCAGGGGCTCCTTGCAAGTCACCAGAGCGAGACTTCCAGCGAGTTTTTGGGCCATCAAATGACCAGCCTTACGTAACCTGTCCTCGCTGGGCTCCATAGCAAAATCTTTGGTAACAAGTTCCCGAGTAGAAATGCCCGCAATCGTGACCGACCGTTCGACAACAGGCACGATGATCTAGCAAAAACCATAGCATGCAAAACCATCGTAACAAGGGAATTGAACATACCTCGCGAACCGAACGATCGACAGCCAATTGGACAGCCCTCTTGAAGGAGTGGTTCATGTGCAAAGGCGCGAGCTGGGGACTGATAACGACACCCGATGCCAACCCCACCAGAATCGACTCGATGTGCGCCCCAATGGCCCTCTGGGCTTCCGTAGTGGCCGCAGAACCGAGTGTCATAACCTGTCCATCGCTCTGGATCCCTCCGCCCTCAAAACCCCCGATTGGCAAGGTGTCCATATCACTGACGTAGTCGGGGAGCCCAGCTGTCGGGACAGAAGTATCTGCTGTGGGTCGATTTCTGATAATCATGGTTGCGTCGACTGCGTCAAGATCGATATCGAGCCCTTTGCACAGCACCTCGATCTCGAACTTCAAGTTCAACTTGAGATCGGCGAAATGGTACAGCTCCACGAGAAGTGCCACGACTGCCATGAGCCATGGGTTCGGGGGCTTGAAGACCTCGGACTTCGAGCACGGCTCAAGTGTCTTGCATACAAACGGAATAGCAACGATCAACCGCCCGCTTTCGTAACCTTCGACGAGCAGTTCTTTGAAGGAAAGATTCTTGTGACGGATAGGTGCGTCTCTTGCAAGAGTGATGGTTCCGAGCCAAGACCCGAGGTTCTTCAAAACGGCCCGCTCAGACGTGACCTGCATTGTTTTTTCGCTGTTGAGCATCGTGGCGGACTTGACAAACGTCTCCTGCAAGATGAGCTTGTTCAATTTCGGCTTCTCGAGGGCATCCAAAAAACGAAGATAAAGTTGATGGTTGTTCGGCTCGGCGCTGATTCGTTGATCAACCAAATAATTGGCAAACCATCTTGCATAAGTATCGTCAAAGTAATCCTTCATCTCCGTAAGTTTCGTGTCGAAGTTGCTTGGTGCAAGGTTGTTGACAATGAACAAAACCTTGTCAGACAATTCCTCTGCCGGCTCGACGATCTCGGTATCCATCCGGTCTGGCCGGATTGCTGTGAACACCGGGGTTGGATCAGCTACCTGAGTCATCAAATCTCCATTCGGCCCGTCCCCATTAGCAATCGCTCGATGAATCGTAGCCGCAAGGTCCGGGCGAGCTTCCATCAAATGAGGAATACCCAACAAAGCCTGACAGAGGGGTTGCCATTCCGGAAGACGACTTTCAAACCGGGCCAGAGCTTGCAGCCCAAATTTGAACAGGTTTGTCTCGGGAGGACAGTTCAAGGCGTCAACAACGTAGCGAAGGGCGATTCCAAACGGAATGAGGTCGACTAATTCATGTTGGATGATGGAACCGAAGAGGTAACCGGTCATAGCAAGTTCGCGGGCAGGATAGTAGGACTGGAAGAATTTGTACTCGTCGAATAGGAAATGGAGCATACAGGAGAAAATTTCGTGGTCTCTAGAGTCTGACGAGGCTTTGCTGCGTTGAAGAAGGGCAATAACTTCATCAATGCTTGTTTGTTCGTCATACATTTCCTTGTATATGGCGTCAACTTCAGCCTCGATCTCGGTCGAGTAGTTGACAACAGAAAAACCAGGTTCAGTGTCGATTCCAGGGACGAGACTCATGAGGCGGGGATGGATCTGCAGACAAGCATTGCGGACTTCGAGGCAATAGTCTATATCCTCACGGGGCATTTTAGCAGAGCTATGTGAGTGTCACATTAGTAGAAATTTAAAAAAAGAGAGACAACACGAACTTATTCCGAAGGGTGCGGAGGAAAATGGCGATAGTTTGAGGACTAAGCGGCATAGTGCGACCATCTACTGCGGGATCTGACATCCTCGAAACCTTTTCGCTCTCCATCTTTATTTCCAGGAAATGGATCATGGAACGAAGAAACTCGGCACCATGGGCGCTAACATTGTCCGCAAGCCACTTGTCCAAATTCAGGTACTCTCGACGAGAAGCCAGTGCGGCAACATCCAGAGCGAACGTGAAGGGCCGTGAGTCCAGGAGATTTTCCAGGATCTATTCAACAAGTTAAGCAAGAATTTGTGAACGAAAATGACAGCTTCTCACCTTGAGATCCTGCGCGACGTCCAAAATCCGAGTGATGTTTAAAGGGCTCTCATCATAAAAATCGCGAAAGGCGCTAAGAAGATAAGTCGAATCGATTTGCCACAACCGCATAAAGACAAGTTGGTGGTTCGGATGGCCTGCCAGGAACATAGCCAAGAGCTTTCGGGAATACTCGAGACGAATGTCGCCCCAGTTTTGATCCTATAATCAAGATGAAATAACCATAAAGAAAGTTAAATGCGGAATGACCCGTACCGGAACCTGAAGTAGACCCATATGCACCAACTCCGCGCTGATCTTTAGTGCCTTGTCCAGCATATCGCGCACACAATTCCGAATGTCAGCGCTATCCGAATCTGCAAGTCGTACGAGAACTTCAAAAAGGTCAAGGGAATTCCATGTATGCCCCTGAACGTTGGCGGCCAATGACTTTATGGTAGGGCTCGCAGCCGCCACATCTTCCACGGTGACAATCCTGTGCCCAGGGAGAGATACGAAATTAAAAGTGTCTGCGGGCAAGGATAAGAGGGCGTCGAGAAGCTTCAGTTGGTACAACGAATTCTTCCACATTCCCCAGAACCCAGTCACCGCATGTGGATCTGCATCCCGTGGACAGTTGAGGAGAATGGCAATCAACAACTTCAACGTGGCGGTGTCGACTCCGTGCCGATCAGACCAATCGAATGCCTTGATGACACTGGCCCAATTAAGGTTGATATGCTGCAAAAGCATGTCAACGACCCATTCTAAGTACCCAAAGTTGAAACTCACAAAACTACCCAAAGCCCTCACCAGAGCACCCACGTCGCACAAGGTCGTTCCCTCCGCAGCGAGGCGAGCCAAACTTGAAATGATCTCCACAGCTTGGGCATCCCGTGGGGGATTGGCATCAGAGATGCCAAAGCGAAGAAGGAGCGCGCGAACTGTATCAGCATCATTGGTGATCTCCGGTCCGAGTTGGATCAGAGTCTGGACAAGCGATGCACCAGGTGGAAGGCTGCACAAGTGGGTCACATTAGTCATATGCAGAGATATGAAAAGCATGCAGATACCTCAACGTAGGGAAGATGCGCTGCAAAATAGGAGCGACTATTTCAGGCCCATACTTGGCTTGTGCCGCTGCGATGAGCGCCTGACGTTGGGTAGCATCCAACACGGGGGTTTCCGAGGGGGAGTCAGACAGCAAGTTCGACATGAGTTTTGCAATTTGCTGAGGGGAGAGATCGGCGTGGTCGAAAGAGGGATGTTTGCAGAGAGAGAGGACAGCGTTCTCAAAGTCGACACGAACGAGAGCGGCTGCCTGTGTGGCGAGCTCCTTGCGGGTAGAGCCAGCGACGATGGACGAGGCCAAGACGAGTCTCTCGAGCGGTCTGAGAGAAACACGATCTACAAATCGGAGCAGATCAAAGTGCCTAAAGACGTCCCCTTCACCCTTGTCTACGCCGTCTCGGAATCGGTCTGCGAGAAAAGGGTCACGAGCAAGACGCTGAGTTTCCTGAACAAGAAGACGGAAGGTCAGGGCAGTTGAGGTGTCGAATGCTGAGGGTGGGGAAACCAAGGCCAGACGGCCTTGGGAGTGGACGATGAGACGGCGGATGAAGTGGAGGTAGGTGTCAAGGCCGTGCTGCTCCGAGAGCTGAGCCGCAGAACAAAGGGATGGTGAGCGTGAAAAAAAAACGGGCCGACTGGATTCATACCGAGCGTATTTCAAGCTGGTTCCTCTCGAAATTTTCCTCCGTGAGTGTCGAAAGGAGGAAGACAATTTGAGCCTTTACGATGGTGTGTATGTTGGCGTTTGGAGGGTTATCCATCGCCGACGTCCTGGATGAAGACTCCGGGCGTCGATTGATGCTTCCACCAGCCGACGCCGTTTTGGACAAGGAGCGCGCTGTTGAAGGGTTAAACACGTAGGCCGGAGCGAAACACCAGCCTGGGACGGTCAATCAAACACCACACCAAACTCACGGAGGAACCGCGAATTTACAACTCAGACTTCGGAGATCCAACTTACTAGTAATTCCGGATTCATTCCTTAAACGTATAGTATAAAAAGGTAGGCATAGGTAACGAGTGTGGGCATAAGGCATAAGGCATAGGGCATAGGGCACAGGGCATAGTGCATAGGTCATAAGGTATAAAGGAATGCATAGGCATCGCCGTTGTTTGACCGGCACGCTGAGCATGACTTGTGGAGTGTCGCAGGCGGCGGGCGTCGCGGCAGAAGACCAGAGAAGCTGGCCTACAGTCGTCGCGAGGGTTTGACAGTCGAAGTTCTCTTTGGGGACACGTAGATGCTTTCGCGCTCACAGGGGGGCTTCGCCGCTGAGAGACCGTGGTCAGCGCGTGAAGCATCAAGGGAGAGATCGACAGATTCGACACACTTCTGAAAATGGGAATCAACACTGGCGAAGAGCTCAAGTCACCATTAGCATCGGGCAACGGCACGAGCGTCAAAATATCGCCTTGCTTGTGCAGCGCCTTCAGCGTTGCACCGAGGGTCGAAGGCGACGATGACGTGGGCGAGGAGCGCGTGTTCTTGGCCAATCTCAACGCTAGCAACCCGTCAGAACGACTCGGAGTAGAGCGAGACGCGGTGTCGCTCACATGTGGTTTTCAGCGGACCTCTCGGGGGTGGTTTACTAGCATCCGTCTTCTCTCGCGCGGAGCGAATGTAGATGCATTCACGTCTGTGGTCTCGTACTATTATTTCTGAAACGCGAGGTGTCAATAACAGATGCGTCGAGAGAGGAGAAATCGACGAACTCCTATTAGGTTTAGGCGTAGAAGTTATTACCGAGAAACTCAGGTCGTCGTCTGAGCGGTTGAACGCCGGATTTATTGTCAAGAGGTTCTCGTCCTCCATCCGCGTCGCTTGTAAAGCAGCGTCAAGCGCTGTCAAGGAAGACGACGTGGGTGACATAGTTGGAACTAACTTCTCAACTACTGCTCATTGTCAGAACAAGGCAAAGTTGAATAAGCGCCAGATTACTCACATGCCGAGTCAGAGAACGGTCGAGACATCACGACGGGAGCAAACTTGACTGTTTTCGGCTGATTCGTCTGGGTCACAGACCCCCCGGGTAGACGACCAGCTGACTTGTCGTCTATCAGGAAACCGGTGAGCATGAGTCGGAACAGCGCGATTACCGATCGACATACCATTGGGTGAGCCACCGTCGACACTAACATGCTTAGTAGGACTAGGGAAAAGTTTTTTCCGCGGTTCCGGTAACATCGACTTGCGAAGCTTCGGAAGGGCGGGGGCCTTGCAAGGCGATCCTGAAACAGGCTGACGCTTGTTGTCAGGAGTCACCTTTATCTTTCCCTTGACGTCCGGAGACTGTCTAGTACCAAAACTGGACAGCGGGGTATCTTGGAGCGTCGGCGTCAAACTATCGCATGACTTGTTCTCTTTACCATTGCGCTTCGCGGGTATAAGGCGACCCATGGGTATCGGAGGTAGGGGTATAGTGGGTTTCGCGGGTATCTTGTCGGCGCGCGGCCGACCAACATTTGCGTGCGCAATGGTGAGAGGTTCCTTGTTGATTCCGGTATTCGCGACGGTGGTTTCTTCGGCTTTGTTTATAGCTACAAGGCGTCTTGTCAGAGCGGGGGATGGTATAGGAAGCTATGGACGTACCATAGTTTAGAGACTTGACTAGCGAACCACCCGACGAAGTCGGTGATTTGGGTGTATCTTGAGAGACTCTTGTGTGTGCGGCTGAGCTTCGCGCAACGACAGGAAGCAGAGGGCACAAATTTCCTGTTCCAAGGCGCAGACGTTAGCCTCGTCATGCGCAAAGGATAGACGCGGTACCTTCTCCCTTTGCATCCTCCTTCTGATGAGCGGCACTTGTCAGGATCCTTGTCTTCCGGACATCCTTCGCAGCGGGGCTGGTGGGTGAGGCGTCGATAGGCGCGGGTCCAGTCTCGAACGCGGCAAGCTCTGCCCGAACGCCCGCTAGCTCCGCTTGGAGGAGACTGATCTTGAGCGCGTTATCGGCCTTGACCCCGGTGATCCTCGCTCCTTGGCACTCCATCGAGTACTGCAGATGCTTGACAGACTGCCAAATACTCGCAAGGGCGTCGTCATGACTCTTGTTGCCGTCGTCGACCTTGATGTCGTCGACCTTGGCGGTGAGTTCCAGAATTATCTTCTTGTACGACTCCGTCGCTGCGCGGTGCGAGAGCTCGAGAACCGCGACGCGATCTTCCTGGGAGGCTACTTGTTCACGTAATGCGCTGACTTGTTGCACTAGTTCGGTTTCGTGGCCTTGGGGAACCGTCCGTGCTTGTGTACCTTCGACCGCAGTGATCCGATCCTTGAGCGAGACGACGTCCGACGCAACAACGGAGAATTGAAGGAAGAGCGTAACGACCAGGCGGTACAACCAAGCGAAACTGGATTGTACTGTACCAGACTTTAGAGCGTCGTGGTCGTCGGTCGTATCAGCCCAGTCTCCGTCGAAGCTGAAGGTCGGGGGACCGGGGGGAGGTGGGACGTCGTGCGCATCGGTGAGCGCAACCTGGGGCTGGTTGAAGGAAACCAGGGTTTGACTCATACCGTCGGGCGATGGCGTCTGGAGAAGACCGACGTAGTGGCACATGGCGCAGGCAAACGCGAGAGCACTCGAAAGCGTAACGTGGTGGTTGGAAGTAGCCATAGGGAGAGCAGGATAGCGTTGATAGCAATGGAGATACGGGAACTGAAGAAAACGGTACCAAGACTGGCCTTTATATATGACAGAGGTGGGAGGCTGACACCAGTCCAAAGTGGCTGACCGATCCAACTTCTGAATTCCATCTCTGGCATCATAGTATAGCAACTACGTCATCAGATCGGCGGCTGACTTTAACCGAAACCCGCCAGTTGTCGACAGTTCGGTATGGAGATTAGAGTGGATAACCTGTGTGGAAGTGAGCATGTAAGTAATGTTCGCAATGTCACATCTACGACGTCGTCAGTGCTTATCACATAGTCAGCGACCTCACGCTCGATGTCCGATCTAAGGAAAGACGAAATGTGTGTAGAATATGAAGTATGAACATGAAAATACACGACTGCCCACCAACGACATGTACAACTAGCTCTGTGAAGGATATTGTCCTCCTTGTGATACCTGCGTCATCGTTGTCCGCTGCAGAAAAGCGAAATCGAGGTTGCGTGTCAGTAAGAATGACGTCATTTGTCAACCTACACGGAAGGAACCCCCACCTGCATGAGTCTCAACGCTTGGTCCATTTGTTCCTGAGTAAAGTGTTGGCCGGTAGGTACTACTGGCAAATAATGGGCCGTAATTCCGCCGGCCGGCCGGGGCATTGCGTTCACAGCCATCTGCGGGGATGGCATCGGCGGCTGGGGCTGGGCAGATGGTGGACGTGGAGAGCCAGCTACAGCAGCGTTCGAAGGAGTACCGACAGTCCGAGGGGGAGAAGCTTGTTGTGCGATCCCGACACTCGGCGAGGACGTCGCTGCCCGAGAATGGTATGGTGGAGAGATGTGCGCCCCAGCGGATAGACTACTTAGAGTGGTCTGAGGCGTGCCCAGTGCCTGAGCTTGAACTTGAGCTTGGGCCTGCAGTTGAGCATGTACTTGTGCCTGCGACTGTGCGACAGCGGTGATAGCATTTGCGCGCACTTGCGCCGCTTGGACCTGAAGCATTTGTTGTGGTGACGTGCGCGCCGCGGCTGAAGCAGACATCGGAGTCGGTATTCGTTGTTGCTGAGAGATATTGACTTGAGGGACCGCAGACTGAGGGCGGATTTGCGGAGTAGATTGGGGAGTTTGGGCGGCGGGTCGAGAGGTCCCGTTGCCTGTCTGCGGCTGTTGTGGTGTTTGTTGCGGTTGCGGTGCCTGTGGTTGCGGTTGTTGTTGTTGAGCAGAAGTAGCTGCCGCGACTGGTGCGGCCTGCTGCGCACGAAACGGCTGGGTAAACAATACTAACATCTTAAAGGCGAGAAATGAACAACCTGTGCACGCAAAAGTTGTTGTTGTTCGTGTCTCCGTCGAGCCAACAACATCTCCTGATGGTCCCTAGCCTCCTTCTCTGCTTTCATCCGGCTGAGCTCGGCGGGAGTATGTTTCGGCATCTTGTTATACTGGCCATGCGTATCGTGGACATTCGGAGGTTTTCTCTGGTTCACTGCAAGTCCTTTAGTAACGACACACGGACGCGTTGCCATATAAAAAGTGACGCACTACTTGCGGCTTTTTGTGCCGCCTCCCTTTTCTTGGCGGTCTTTCGTATCGTCTCATACATGAGCGAGTGTCTCCGTCTCTTGATTGTGTCTGAGCTGATGCTCACATTCATCCCGCCATTTTGGCCCAGTGCTATATTAGTGCTCGTGAGGCGTTTCACCCCCCTCGTCGTCATTTGGACTTGTTGTGTAGACGTGGACGGCGTAGCGGGGGGCGGCGTCCCATCTGCCATCGTCACATCGGGCATACCACCGGGTTTGCCAACAAACTTGGCGTTCCAGCGTTCAAGGCACTCCCATGGTGTCCGCTTGTCAATTGAAATCGCTACGCGCGAGGAGTTGAAAGAATCGGCGACCAGGGTCCAATTGGATGGATACTTTTCAACAAAAGTTTTCAGGAGTACGTCCTCGGCAGGGGTCCATGCGTGGTCGAGTCGTTTTTTATTGTCTTTCGGAGGGTGCGGGACAAAGATACTGGGTTGGGGCTTAACACCTTCAAAGAGTTCTGCGAGAAAAATAACAGTTAAAACGAGAGCGAAATATTTAAACTCGATCTTTGAAGCTAGACTCACCCGAAAGCTGGTCGTCGGTAATCTTATACGATAGGCTCTCAGCTTCCGTGACAGGAGGCTCATCCGGTGGAAGCCATTTTCCATTCTTCCACCGTCTTACGGGCTGCAAGGGGCTGAGTAACGTGGGTTTACACAGCATAAATTTGCCCATGGGTGCAATCTTCGTGTACCCAGCGTCGTCGATGCGTTTGTTGTCATCTCGCTCCGACTTCTTATCAGACTTCTTCTTCAGCTCTGAGGGTGCAACGTCAGGCATACCGAGTACTTGGAGATCAGGAAAGAGGTCAGAGAGGTCGGGTGTGTGTGTCGATTTTAGTTCGAGAGTGGGTGGTATTAAAGAGTCCTTGGTGGTAAGATCTGAAAGCGCTTTAACGAGGTCGAGGTCATCGTTCTCCACGAACAACTTCTGGTCGTCCAAATATGCAATCTTTTCTCTCAGTGGCGCGTACAAGTTCGACTTCGGCGCAGACTTGCTAGGGGGTGCGAGAGTACTGCTTTGGGATTCCGAGGCTGGATGCGAACCAAGAATTGGATCGCTAGAGTCCGGTTTGAGTCCCGCGGGATCGACCGCCTCCGCCTTCGCTGGCTGAGTATTCGTGGTGTCGGCATTTGTAGCTCTATCTCCTTCCGCCTCGCCGGGACGAGCACCGTCGACATCCATCCTATCCGCATCTCTTTGCCAGGCACTGCTCACATTTGCCAGCGCAGACGAATCCTCCATGTCTTCCACTTTCGGCCGCAGGACGTCAGGGGCCATACTCTGCCTCTGGCTGCTCTCGCCCGATTCTCCCCAACCCGACCTCGACCCACCCTCCAACGCCTCTTCAAGGGCGTTCCTCGTCTCCAGTACATCAACAATGTCCCTTTGTTCCACTTCCACCTCGTCGTCGTCATCTCCAGATTCTTGATCGCTGTACGCTTGCTCCTTGTCGCCTTGTTCACAGGTGATCCCCTCGTTGTCCACTTCCATGTCTTGTTGCTGTCGCCGTTGTTGCGAGGGACTCAAGGCAGAATCGGACATACGTGGCCGCTTCCAATGCATACAGATGCCCAGTTTAATACGTTCTTCACGGGTCTCGGCGGCGTGCCATTCGAGGACTGCAGTGGAGATATTGAAAGCGAGAACGTATTTCCATTTTCGTTCCTCTCGAAAGTCGACGCGTAGCCATTTCTAAATAGCTTGAGTACAGCCATTCGATCCATACCAGAAACAAGTAGATACGAATAACGATACATACCATCTCGTCCAGTAGATAATCCCAATGCGTCTTCGTCATCCCTCCCAGATTTCGCTGCTTTTTGGGTTGCCTATAACTCCACTTGGCCACATTTTCGAGCGATTCGACGCGTTCCAGCGTACGCAAAAGCCTCAGCTCCGAGATTGCAACCTGCTCAATATAATTGAACTTTCGACCAAAGAAAAGAAGACGCGCATACACTCCAATCCTTCGTACTTAGACACTTTGTCGCCCTCGACACCTTCTTATAAATCGGGTTTGCACGGATAACTGCACCCCACTTGGCAAATCCAAGAGGCGTCCATTCCTCTTTACCTCCTTTCGCGTCCACCTTGTCTTTATCCTTCTTCTTCTGTTTTGATGATTTACCCTTGCGGAAACACTCTAGGGGAAGAGCTCTGAGGGGCGGAATACTATACGCGGGGTTGAAGTGATGATGTTGGATCTCTGTCGAGATAGTCCCCTGTGGAGGTTCTTCGGCGGCCTCACCACCAGCCTCCTCAAAGCTGAAATCAGGTAGTACAGCGGCGGGAGACGTTGGTGTTGGTATAAGGAGAGATGGTTGAATGGATGCGACATCGACGGCAGTGTGGATTACCATAGGACGTGGAGGTTCCACTTGAGGTTCCACTGGAACTGGAGAAGGCGAAAGGGCGGCATCGGCTATGACAAAAGTAGTGGTGTCCTCCATCTCGATTGGTTTTTCCGTTGATGGTACAAACACGGGTGAAGAAGACGGAAGCAATAGCTGAGGAGACTCTTCACGAATGTCTTCCATAGGCTCCGAAGTATCCATCTCGATCGTCGTGGTAATTTGCTCGATGCTAACGTGCGGAGGGGATTGAGATTGCGCGATCACAGACCGGGATGGTGAGCTAGGTTGTGCCATTGCGGGGCTATGGCGCGAAGAGGCCAGTACGGGGGGAGATGGTGAAGGACGCGACGCAGGCGTGCCCGTGGGGAGATCAGGGAGAAATGCCTGTGGTTCCTCCGTCCTCACTTCACTCTCGTCCGTATCCCTCCTCTTTTCCTCCTCTTCCTCCTCCTCCTCCTCCTCCTTTTTCTCTTGAACCTCTCCGACTTGCTGAGGGGACCGCGTAGGTTGACGGGATTCGACAGGCAGAACTTCTGTAGGTGTCATCACGACCTCGTTAATCTCTGCCTCCTCGTCCACTTCTTCCTGTACCGGAGATTTGACGCGTGTAGGCGACAGAGGCGGCTCAGACATTGGAGAGTCGAAATCAGGACTCGCTTCCTTCGCTTCCTGTACGACCTCTTCGGAGGGAAACGGAACGGAAAGTTCGCTGTCGGATAGATTGGATATCATACCTGAGTCTGACCTGCCAAAGTTTCAAGTCAGGATGGTGTGCCCCTGCATACACGACCAGCAACACCGATCGACATGTAGAACAGCGCAGAGTAATACTTACTCCTTTGCAAGCGTGAATCTGTCCATGAACTGTTTCAACCCTTCGTCCTCCTCATCAATCCCAGGATCAGTTTCGCCCAGTGTGAGGAGGACACCGATATTGTGTTTCTGCTGGATCATGCGATACATCTCACGAAGAAGCGCATTTCTTCGGTGTATGATTGCGCTGCGGGAACATCAACGATGGAAGGCAAATATGGGCCAAGGATGACGGTGCTTACTCGAGTTGTGCCACGCGTTCTGCTACCAATGAGCCTGTCAGCTCTTCGGAGGACATGGTACTCCAAAGTGGACAGTTCTGGTGTCGTATGCGCGGTCCTCGCCGGGAAGTGAGAAACGCGAAGCCGAATGCAAGCTAATTAGATACTCGCTTGAGGGTGTTTTGAGCAATTCGTCGTCCGGGATTGAGTTGGCTGGTAAGTAAGTAGGGAGGACGGTACAATGCCGGGGGGTCGATTAGTCTTAGTAGGCTAACGTAGAGGGGTGCAGAGTCGGTTCACGGACGCGAAGAGCATTTCCGGTTACTCCTCATCATCCCATGTCGTTCCGCACCGCTGCACACGCCGTCCAAACGATTTCCCGCAGATGTACGTTCCGTCTACTTTTTTCTCCGACGTCGCACTCATGCACCTGCGACATGTAAAGGCCTGCATCAATCCACGGCCCGTCGCGCAATTACCAACTTGGAAATGCCCGCCATGTCACCCACGATGACCGAGGGTGGTATTTCCAGTTGGAAAAAAAGGGAGGGAGAGCCTTTCTCCGCTGGCGAAGTGTTGCTTGAAATCGTGCGTGGCAAAGCCGAATAGGCCCGGTTCAGTCTACCTACGTGTTTCAGGAAACGGACAAGGCTACAATCGACGTAGAGGCACAAGAAGACGGCGTCCTTGGCAAGATCTTGGTGCGTTTGTTGAACGAGGTGTCGCCGCATCAGCACTTACTTGCTCCCATTCAGACCTCAGACGGCACCAAGAACGTGTCTGTCGGCCGAGTCATTGCACTCCTCGCGGAGGAAGGTGACGACATATCCAACCTCGAGGCACCAAAGGAAGAGCTCAAGTCACCTAAACCCGAGACCCCCGTTGCTGCCCCTTCGCCTCCGCCGCTGCCTACGTCCCAAACACCCACACTTTCCCAAGAGTCAAAGACACACTCTATTCATCCGACGCATTCCAAGCACCTGATGCCATCAGTCATCCGTTTGCTCATTGAAGGTGGTGTTACCGATGCAGAGGTTATCAAGGGAACCGGTGTACGAGGCATGCTAACCAAAGGGGATGTTCTCGCATACCTCGGAAGGGCATCAAATCCCCTCGGTACTTACAAGCCTCCATCTGGAGAGACAGTAACACCTGTGAAGACAGAACCACCTCCCAAGGCGAGTCTCGTGCAAGTACACTGAAAATGATGCTTATATTACACGCTTCAGCCCTTGGACGGTGATGCTATTCGCCAGTTGATTGTGTCGGGACTTGCTGCCAAATTTAAGGCGGGACTGCATGGTAGGTCGTTTCCGTCCAACGTTAAGCTGACATGCTCATCATTCCAACAGTACCGTCAACACCGGCCTCTTTTGACTCAATTATCGCTGATTACATTCCACCCGTTCGCAAAGCATCTTCATTAGCTGCACCAGTCCCACCTTCTTCCAAGCATAGCGCCGAGGCATATTTCGATGGCCTGTTCTGATCATCTTGTTGTTTTTTATACATACCTTAGAGTTATCTGCAATAGACTGTCCGGTCCAAGGTCTCGCGGTAATGCACTCTGGTCATGCGACTTCATCGTCCAATGGCATACACTGCGAACAGAATGAGAATGTGTCACTCAATGTACCGGCCATCGCACCCTAAATTCTATAAACGAGTCGGACGTCCCACCTCCCCTGGCTTTTGGCACAGGGACCAGAAACTGTAAGCTGAGCAATCCTTCCGCTTCGACCCGTAAAGATGTTTTTGTCGAGCTTTGAAGTGCGCGAACTGTATGCGAAATATGCGCAAAGCGATAACTATGTAATGTCAAAAAGTGTGTGCGGTGAAAATTTGAACTTGAAATACTTTACCTGACTGAGACAGGCAGCGAACACTCAAATGTTTCCAACACCTCTCTGTCATTTGAGTAATCCATCTATACAACGTCAAAAATAACAAATCGCAATGAGAAGGAATGTCATACCTCGGTCGTTCCGAAATCTCCGGATGCTCTTATGCGAAAGAGAGGCCTCGAAGTATCACCGGTCCCCCTTCCTTGTGCACTTTTCGCAACGTCTGCAGTCGGGTTACCGATGAAGGTGATTTTTTCACAAGAAGGGTCGAGCTCTGACAATGCATCTCGGAGCCATAATGATGACTGCGTGCATATACACATAAACCACAACGAAAAAAGTGCCTTGGACGGTAAGCGCGCGCTTCAAGGGACGGTGGTGCTGACCTTGAAAATAATTTTCAACACGCTGTCTCAATCACCGAATGGCAATTAACAAATAACAAATGGTGGGTACGTGTAATGCACGCGGTCAGTCAGGCAGAAACCATGAGTGAAAGGTATTGAACACTCGCGTTTGATCGTTGTCAAAAGGGAGGTCTATATTTGGCTCTGGATCAAACGTCGTGATTTCACATGTAGTTGTGGGGCCTGAAGAATCCTCGGCGCTATTGGCGGAACAAATGACAGGTAAATTCGCCGTGACATCACGGATCTACCGGTGGAAGTAACGCCGGAGAAGAGGTGTAATGACAAAGGGGGAAGCAGGTTGCTTACAGCAATAACGTCAGAGGATATCCTGGCCCTGTATATGAAAGGCGCATGCTGGTCCTTTTGTCATTCCTCGCTCCAAAAAAGTGTTCAATTCCGTGAGTTGCATCATTTAGGTTACTGCCTCGTCCATTTCCTGGGGCATTCTCACGATCATCGTCGGAAGCGTCCTCCTCTCTGCGCCATTTCTTTGGCTTTGGAGCACTCGAATGGGACGACATATTTGCCGTACCAAAGATTCCGAGACAGTCGATGAGTGCGGAGAGAGGGATCTCAAACGTTGTCGATTCTGGATCCCGACCAGGTGTAGACTGCGAGTTTTCGGAGCGAGCTTGGTCCAATGAGTAAGACCACTCGTCAAAGTGATCTCGATAAATGTAAGAAGTTGCTATGAAGCCAAGCCGAGTAGATAGATGAGAACAATGGAAGAAGCCCACGGAGGCTGAGGGTGCAGACACGCACCAAGCAAGCAATGGGCTTCTTCCACGGTAACAACCATGCCCAATTCGGCGTCCGCAGTAAGCGTGACAGATGCACGCTGGAGCAGTGGGCAATCGGAGAGATTCGGGCGAGAAATCACGCTCGTAGCCGAAGTCGTAGACAGATGTACTCACGTTGGAAAAGCTGATGCCCTTCAAAAGGGCGGCGAAATATCGCACATCGGAAACAGACGCGGTGAGGACCTGTGCGGAACGGTCAGAGAGGCGTCGTCACGCTGGTGCAGTCCGATACCGGAGCTACTGGGGCCTGCGACATCATGGGAGGGTGGAACGAGTGGTCACATCACGTGAGGAGTAGTCACAGGATCGTGTCACGCTTTTCTGGATCGGCTTGGCGCACTTTTGTCAGTGACAAACGCCGCTCGTCCTCGTCCCGATGCCCTTCACCATCTCTAACCAGACACACGACATTCTTCTCTTTCAGTTTGGAAAGGATGCGAGGGGAGATAGAATCGTTTCAGTGCCTCCGTTCTCTCAAACAGTCCTATTTCACGAACGCACCTCCATTGTGCTTGTGAAGCGCTCGCCGCTTGGCACATCTAAAGAGTTATGCGATCTCGCGGACCATGCTGACTGGGCCGCAATTAAACTCTCTGTGGCACCCGGAAGACAGTGGCAGCGGGTCTCAGTGCGAGGCGATTTCCCCTGTACCATATACCGCAATCGGGTGTGCAGTATCGTGCATTAGACGAGCCCAGGGTTGTGCTGACTTCCACCTTTGATCAGATATCCAGAAATAATCACGTACTCGTCGTGTTCCCGTCCAGAGACGCCTCGTGCTTCCTTGCAAGTATGCCAGATTCGGCACCCCTTTCCTCACTAATGCTTCCAGGTGAATTCTGCCCTTTTTTCTCCTGTCTGTTTGCTAATCCCCGGTAGGCACACATGAGACGATGTCAGTGTATGGCTGGCCCATTTCGCAATGCCAGCGCAAACCCTTGAGCGACCAGCTACACGCAGGGATTCGCGTGATTGACGTTCGGCTTTCCATCATAGATGGTCGACTTATTTCACACCATGGAATATTCCCAGAGATTACCCCATTCGCAGATATTTTGGTGACATTGCATAATTTTCTCACCTCGCCTACTACAGCAAGTGAGACGGTGGTAGTGTCTATCAAACAAGAGGACTCCGATACCCAGTTGTTTCCTTCCTTGGTCTACAATGAAATAGCAGCATCGCCCGGTGGAGAACAAATGTGGTTCCTTGAAAATCGAATACCCGAACTTGGAGAAGTCCGAGGAAAGACCGTCATGTTCAGTCGATTTGGTAGCGAAACTGGCAACGGCATCCACTCGCCCATTTGGCCAGATAGCGACAAGAACGGTTTTCAGTGGGAATGCGACGGGACACTGGTCCGAACTGAAGACTGGTGAGTCTACATGATGCTCCGCTTCCAACTTACCCATGTGATATAGGTACAACATCGGTTCTTTTGTGAATATACCGGAGAAGGTCACCCTAGCGACCGAATTGCTCATTCCACCTGCTGACTCTCCAACACCGATGCTTTCGATCGCTTTCGTGTCGGCTTCCTCATTTCCTTTGGCATTACCTCCCGTCGTTGCGCTAGGATTTGGGTGGCCGAATTTGGGTCTGGGGTTCAAAGGTGTGAACGAGCTGGTGGGGGAATGGCTGTTGGATCAATTGGGCTCAGGCAACACCAATTCCTGGCGTGAATCGCCGAACGACGAGCACCAAAAAGGGTTGGCTTCGTGTGCAGACGAGGGCGCTCAAGTAAGGGGTTGGTTGCTATTGGATTTCTACGAAGAACCGGCTTCGGCGGACGTCGTTCCTCTACTCATAGAGTGCAATTTCAGAGGGAACAGGGGTGCGAAACATGGTTATAGGTAGTCGCACGGACAGCTTCCAGAGACGGATCCACTGCGGCGGATTTACGATTTCGGGAGTGGGGCATTGAAACGAGGCCAGCCCTGGTGAGCCGTATTACTCCCTGCGGTTCCGGACGCTGGTACTCTGACCCGACGTGAAACAGCGTCACAGTGTGGGGATTGGACCATAGACCCGTTGTATGAACGATGTTGACCATCTGTCAGCGAGTGTATACTATATACAATATGACGATGTCACTATGTGCTGTCCTAATCCGTTGGCCGCAGAGCAGACGTGAGCCCGGTCTACGGTTTCTCAAGGTGCGGTGTTGCGTTGTTTGATCGGGGGGGGTAATAATATATAGGGTTTGCATATATGTACACGATAATATTCTGAAACCTACTTTAACCACAGCAGACAAGCATTGGATTTGCGGGGGCTATGGGCTGCGATCTGAAACGGGATCCGTGTGCACCCAAGGAACGTTCATTTCGGATGATTTGCAGGACATGTTGTATCGTGTGGGATAGGAACATCAGGCTGCTGGGTGGGGGATTCAATGGGATGGAACGCGTTTTTCCTCGTCGAGCACACGAAGGCGATCTTGGAGTATGTATTTCGGATCGAGAAAGTGATATATCGCGTTGCTGGCCGCTGTTCGTCCGATCCATGCGCTACGACCAGGCAGTGTTTGGTAATTCACGGCTGCCTCGTTGTCTGTTCAAGTTACCCGCCAACCGCATTCACCCGGTCGCTCCCCAGCCTCGTTCCACCAGCCCTCTCCCGACCTTAAATACGACTCGCCCGTCCCGTCTAATGTCCCAGTTACCTTCCCCTCCTGACCCTCTTCTTGACATGGTCGCCCCTTCCGACTCCCGCGCCGTCGCCGTCTATTGCGCCGCCTCCCTCGGCCACCAGAAAGCCTACCAGCATGCCGCGTTGTGTCAGTCCCAGTCATCGGTCACATGACGTCTCGCTAACGCTCCCACAGCTGTTGCACACGCGCTCGTAGCCGCTAGTCGACCCCTCGTGTACGGTGGTGGGAACAGCGGCATCATGGGCGTCGTGTCCGGCGCCGTCGCCAACACCGACGGCGGAAAGGTCACTGGGATCATCCCATACGCCATCCACGCCGCTGGCGGCGAAAAAGACAAGGGCGACGCTCAGCCATTGCGCTCCAACACCATCGCCGAACTGTTGGACGAGAAGCGGAGGGGCGAGGTACGTACCCTCACACTCGGTTCTCGGCCAGAACACTCACCGACCCTGGCCCGCCTTCTTAACCACGCCAACAGGTGGAAACTGTGAGTCCTTCCTTGCACCCTTGATTCTACACGTGCTGACTGCGGTGCCCACGGTGACAAACACGTCTTTTTTAACGTATTCAATCGTGTCATCCGTCAGATCGTCGTCAATTCAATGCACGAACGCAAGGTTGAAATGGCGAAACGTGTTGGTGCTTTCATAGGTTTGCCTGGTGGCTTCGGCACATTCGAAGAGGTACGGCACCGCCGCATCAGTTGCCGAGCCCTCGCGCTGACGGAACGGCTTTTCATTGGCCAGATCCTCGAAGTCATCACCTGGAACCAACTTAATATCCACAATAAACGTAAGCCGTACCTTAATAAGATCTCTCTCCGCTCATCTCGCGTGTTTTTTTGCCTCTTTGGACAATGCATGGTGACATAGCTGTTATCCTGATCAACGTCTTTTCCTATTACAACCCACTCCGTGATCTCATTCGGAACGGCGTCCGGGAGGGCTTCATCCGCCCTGTGAATGAAGACCTCGTCGTGTTTGTCGACGGGCCAGCGGATCAGTCCGCCCACGAAACCTTTGACTGGGGCAATGCTGCCATCGAGGCAATCGAAGCATGGCAACACGACAAGGTGGCCAAGTCCACACTGCCATTCTACTGGACCAAGGACACGGATAGTAGCGACATGACGCATGTCAACGATCACCTGAACGACAAGGTCGGAGCTGATGGCGTCCCGAACGGCAAGGCAAAGATGGAGCACATCGAAACGATTCCAGGCTTAAGTGCACTGCCTGGACTCAAGCTCACCCACGGATGGTTTAAGCGGGTGTGGCATGTGCGCTCACGATCAGGGAGGATATGACTCTTTCTTTTTACTTTTTTCCTGTCATTTTATTTCTGCGTGGGGGTTTGCGTTGACCGCACTCTGGTTTAGCTACATGACGTGGTCGTATCACAGAACGCTAATTCTAACACTACCCGAACGTGTAACATATATTCTCATCTTTTCCATCTTCCTACATGATACACTATCCAATTATGTTTCATGCACTCTACTCACACACGACTGATCGCACAACGGATCTCAGGCGTTAGCGATATGTTGATGGCTTTGCTTACCCAACGACGGATCGATCTTCCGAGTCCTATCCATGAAAGCGTCCAAGTCTGCATCCGTGAGCTTGGCCTTTCTCTAAGCACTTCTGTGAGCATCTATAAAATTTCAAGGAAACCATGACACACCTCTTGGAAATCCTTCACAAAAGTCTGAAGCAGCTGAATGCACTTTGCCTTCAATTGTCCCGTGAGCAGGCGACCAGCACGGTAATCCTACAAAACATAACCAATACGTCAAACCCGGCCCGTCGGCCCGTCAGTTTCCATCCAACAAATTCAACCCCAGTACTCACCTCGCCAATCCTCTCGAGCTCCTCGTCGTCTTCCAAAAAGAAACTCAAATACTGATATGAAACGTCCACCTCCGTGTCACCCCCATACTTTCGATGCTCCTCCTCCGTCTCCCGTCCGCCCGAGAACCCGTGTCTGTTGATCTTGTTCTTGATCTGGTTCGGGGTATCGTTCATGAATATACTCGAATTGGGATCCGACGCGCTCATCTTTGTCTGTGGACCTTGAAGGGCGGGGAAGAAGCGCGAATGGATGAGCGCGGGTTTCGGGTACTTGAGTTTTTGAGCCACGTCGCGCGTCAATCGAAAATAGGGATCCTGGTCGATCGCACATGGGATGAGGCACGGTACGTTGGTCACCTCACCGAATATTTGGGGGAAAGAGTTGGAAAACGACGGTGCGGCTTGGACGGAACAAAAGTGTATTTTACCAATGTTGTCTCTAATAAAGGAAACAGATCGCTTTTTCAACCATGCCGCAAACGCGCTTCCGGGGGACGAGCGACTTACGAGTCGGTGAAACCAAACGTCGCCTTTGCTTGATTATAGGAAATCTGACGAGAGATCTTGACCACGTTGTGGTAGAACGCGCCGCCGACAAAGTCGAGATTGTTGAATATAAATGTCTTTTCGAGGTTGAAGCCGATAGCGATAACGTCTTTTGCGTTGTTCCGAGAGAATCGCCGTACGTCCTCTACCTTGAGCTCGTGCTTGAACAAGAATTTTTCGTCGTCTACAAAACGCGATCGAATTCTCGATCCTTGAAAAAGTATAAAAAAAGAGCAGCTCACCTGTCAGCTGGACAACCAGTGGGACATCAAAAACGTCCTGCAGCCACCTGTTCTGGTATGAAGCGAAAAGGGAAACGTGGGCTTGAGGAAAACCTTACTTTGTAAAAACGAACGGGATCATATGTCCAAGATGCATACTATCACTGCTCGGTCCACGACCAGTGTACAAGAAAAACTGCCTTCCCTGTTCGTACCGATCCAAGATTCTGTCAAATTCTCTGCAAAAAAGGCGTCAATATCGGCTTCCTTGCCTAATGCGAGCGACGAACCGATGAGAAAAGAACATTCCTCTGCGCAGGAGCGGATGTGGCTTGTGCCCCGTTAGCTTTTCAAAACGTTCGAGCAATGCAGCGTCGATGCGGCGCGTTCCGAACTGATCGAGCAGCTTATCGTAGTCGATGGCGAGTTGCTTGCCGTCCGCAGAGACGGAGCCTTGGACGTCCCAGGGTGTGACGACCTGCTCGTGTGCCAGGGCGGGATCGGCTGGCTCGACAGCGGAGGTAGCACTGGGGGTATTGGTGACGCCATCCGGGTGAGGTCTAGCGAGGACGATTAATGTATAATGTGGATAAACGGGCGAGAACCTTACGATGAGATTGCCGTCTCGTTCAGAGTCGCAGCAAGTGCTTCCACTGATGTTGGATCTTTTGGCGTGACGTCGGACATGCTAATATCCCCCTCGAATGCAAGAGACGTGTAGACTACTGCAAGTCTCCGAGTCACGATTATCGGCCCATCCAAAATCTGACTCGACCTTACTGCTTACACTATTCAACTACAAAATCTTTCATTGCTTGTCAACATCAATAATGATATTTGCAGAAAAGTCAATGAACTATGTGAATTATTGAGTGAAGAGGGAGGGAAAAAGGGGGATGTCCGTGCACTACGTCTGCTCCCTAACCACGACCCTCGGTAATGTTAAAACTTTTTTATGTGGACCACACAAAAGCCAATGATCGTCAAATGAGCGTCGTCATCGGCAGGCAATGCGGCGCTTGCGATCCGCTATGTGAAGTGCAAAGAAACAAAAGATTGAAACGGACGCAAAAGGTGCGTCACGGTTTGCGGAACTCGCACAGCACTGTATAAATGGTGTTGAACGCCGTGTAAATCTCTTCTCTAACCTGTATCGGCGTCGCGTCAATCCGTCGCATACTAGGCAACACCAACAAAAGTCTACCTTTGCACCAGTCAAGACTATCTTGCCCGAAACGAAGATCAACAAGACAACCTTAGGTTTGAGCATACGATAGATGAGGCCAGGGAAGAGCTGCTCCAATGATCAGGAAAAAGCCTATCCTGCTGGATGGACGACATACCTCTGGCTCATAGCTACTGAACTGCCCGTGGCTATAAGCTAGACCCTCCAATCTAATCGGGAACTTGACGTCACAGCTGCCAACGATGTTCTGGATCTTGAACTCGGCAAACTTGGCATCGAACCCGAGTTTCTGCACGATACGAGCATATTTGCGCGACGCCAGCCTCGAGTCATCTTCGCTCTTCGCACCCGTCACGACCATCTTACCCGACGCGAATATAAGGGCGGTGGTCTTGGGTTCACGAATACGCATGATGACCGCGGCGAAACGCTATTGTGCAAAAGCGCATTGGCGTGCACAAATATGCAGTAAGTGGTAATACCAACCTTTGGATTATACTCTGCATTGCGTGCATGCAGGGCGATCGTCTTGAGGTCAAGCCGACAATCGAGGTTGACCGTGGCGACGATGTTTTGAAGGGTAGGAACAATACCCTCAACGGCGGTGATGTGTTGCTGCTCGAGCGTGAGCGGCACCGGTGTGGCGGGCACAGCCGACACGGGTGACGTCGAAGGACCAGCGACGGTAGGGGAGGGAGCACCCTTGCTCGTTGTCGTGGTTGCATTCGCTTGCGACGTGGACGGGGCGGGGGTAGTGGAGGGTGGAGTATGAGACTGTGACAGTGGCGATGGTCCGGGCAGAGCGAGGTTCGATGGAACCGGTAAGCTAAAGGAGCTGGGCCCAGGAAGAGCGAGGCCATTCGGCTGCGACGCCTGCTGAGGCTGGTAGGGAGCTGCAGACCTTCCAAAGGTGACTTGACGCGCGGGCAATGCAAACGACATTTTTTCGAAAATTTGACGTGGAGGTCGGGATCAGAGAGAGCGTGGGAAAATAAGCGTGGGCGGAAAGTGGATGCAACTGGGCGGGACAGGTGCTCCTTATATATTGGTCAAATTTCGAACTCCGCCCATGATTACGATCGTGACCTCGTGATTACTCTTTCCTGCTTGCTTCCACCATCTGTCGTCGTCCACGTCGTAGGCTGATTTCCTTCATTATTGTGCTGCTTTTTCCTTTCTACGCAGTCTCTCGATGTTCTCAATTGCTGTGTTTGCCTTCCAGAGGCTCTGCTGTGTGTGCAGGCTAGGGAGACGCTATTGTTCACTGCCAGCCGATCCAGCTGCGGATGACACATTCTAGAAGGTTCTGCGTATATTTCCCACGCCACTCGTGCCGTATTCAATTTTACCTCATTCGCTCGTGATCCGATAGAAACGAAAGAAGGGAGGGCAAGCATATGTACATTATAGCAAGACAATATAAACATGACCATCGTAGACATACACAGACTGTTCGATGTTCAAAGTTGAATCTGGTAAATGCAGTAAAAAAGACTTGAAGGAGAATAAGAACGGAGGTCAAATCCCGATTGCTTTGCTCCTCGGTTTTCGGGAAACATTGATCCCGGATCAACACGCTTACCGACCCCCAAGCAAAGGACCACGCTCCTCATCTTCGAGGAGCACCACAGTACCTCCGAACCTCCTGTACAACCCCCAAGCGCCTTTGCCCACGCAGAACGCGCTCAAGATGGCAAACACGAGAGCAGACCAGTGTACAAAAGGTTCAGTCTGCTCGGCGAAGATACCAAAGAGGGACCATGTTATGGCGATGGATGCAGGCAAGTCACCCTCGATGGATGTGAAGGCGTAAGCTGCGGCGGTGCCCTCGAGGAAGAAGCTGTGTGGCAGGGCGTACCACAGGAGTGAGCTGCGGCGATGTTCGAAGGCATACAAGTGACTTACAGAGCAAGGAACACAAAGACCTTGGTCCATACGCCGGCAGATTCCTTGTATGCATTGACACCAAATGCCTCAAAGGCAGTGAGAAGCACCAAAACGGTGGTCCATCCGTGCCAGAGCGAAAAGGGAAGGTGCACGAATAATTCATCACCCGTGCTCGACGGCGCGTACTGCTTCTTGATAGTGTAGTAGATATGCTAACCAGAATTTTCAAGTTAGCAACTTCAGATCATGTCCGCATAATACAATATAGACGCGACATGCGGAACATTAAAAACGCGAGCGCCTCGCCCGGAATGAAGAATGGAAGACGGAAAGTATACAAGGAAGAACGCACCGTTACCGTGCTGCTGACCAAGAGCGCAAAGACAAAGGCCACGATGTAATGGTGCTTTGCCCAGAGGTTGACGTAAATTGCGTTGAGGACGCCAAGCAAGGCAAACCGCCACTGAAGGCCATCAACAATGACCCTTTTACCGGGTTCGGTGAACTGGTAGACCAAGGTTCCAAGAAGGAGCAAATGGATGAGAGTCCTGTCCTACGAATGAGGTGGCAACAAAAAGGGGGGTAATGAACACACCAGATCAAGAAAGCCCAAGGAGCAGGTGTAAGATACGTAGCCTTTCCAGAGTAGTAAATGTCATGCGGGGCTGCGATGGTGTAGACATTGGAGCCGAGGAAGGCGAAGTACACCAGGATATTAACAAGCTGGAACGTGGGACAGGGTGACGCTTGTAAGTAGTCGTGATTCTGACAGATTTAGCGCAAGGCTAACCTTGAGCAAAAGACCGTCCTTCCAAGAACTGGCCATGGCAGACGATGTCGAGAACGATAGTTAATGTGAGGAAACGATGAGGGAAGGGAGCAAGAGGGGTTATTGTCCTGTATTTGCTTATATACGGGCCCCACTGCAATGGCATGCATGCATGGGCTAATTGCCAAATCGAGTATCCGTACATGAGCTTACATCGTGGCGTCTCTCGACCGGAATTACAACCGAGTGAACGAAATACCCAGCCCCATACAACCAGTGCGGCCAACGATCGCGTGTGGTCATGTACCCTTTATTTTCCGCCAGGGTTTTGCCCCTAAATAGCAAGTGGCAGAGCGCAGCAAGAAGCGCCGTCATCGAAACGCGAACCCATAGCAATTCAAGAATAGCCTCCCCGTCTAGCTCACGATTATAGTGATAAGTCAAGCATCTTGACAAAGGGATGGATAAGGAAACTAGTCACACATCAAGATGTATGCAGAAGGGTATTACACTAACTCGGACATGAAAGCACAGTGCCTGCACATTATCTATCTAGACACCAGCGACGATTCTGTGAAAGTGCAAAACCATCAATTTTCCATCAGAACCGGGTATAATTGAAACTTACTCTTCAGCCTTGTTCAGTGCGGTCACCATGCTAACAACTTCCTTTCTCCTGTTGACCACGAACTCACTCTCCTTCATCAGTTCGTCCAAGACCTCAGGTTTGTAGAGTTCCTGTAACAGCTCTCGTTGCAAATTCTCCTTAGAGTGGTTCACAAGCGTCAAAACGATTGCTTTGGGAACCATATCAATCATCTCCCGCTTCACGATGTTGAAGTAGGAGTGGATGAGGAGTTCTATAGCAATAGGACGTGTGATTATGGTCCAGAACAGGTGTATGGGACGACTTACTGATAACTTCAGTTTCCATTGTCTCTCGGTCACTCAATGCTGATTGCGGTCTAATTATTGGAGGTGGCTAGGGGGCCCTGTTAGTCCATCAAGCAACTGATCACCGCACTCCGACAGCACCTACCGACTCCATAACTGGGCCCACTTTCTTCGGTTGTCCTTTCTTTGCCGTCGAGAAGAACGAACCGAAGAAGCTTGCTTCATCCTTTTTGGGATCAACTTCTAGGTCACGACCGTTATTAACCTGTCCTGATACAAGCTTGCCACTCTTTGGATCAGGTGCAGGCGTAGGGGGTTTGTTGGCGTTGAGACGTTCTTGGACTATGGACATGGCCTATCGAAAACGACACGGATGAGCGAAGAACATGACGATCTGGTTCAAAAACAACCTGCCTTGTGCCCACCAAGGAAGTCGGGATGGGTAGTGTTAACGTAACAAGCCTGCATGCTATAATATTGTTCACTACACTGAATCTCCGGGAGTGGTGGAACTACACGTACGCGACCATATCAGTCACAAGTTTGGTCGTTGGGTTCATGGCGTTCTTGAAAAAGTTCACAACAACAGCATTAAAACGGTCTCTGAGAGCAGGGAAGCGCCTGAATGCTTGCTGTACACAAAAAATCAGCTTTCTTCCCCTTGTCTAAGAATGAGGACATACGATCTTCTGAAGTAATTGTCCGAGGATGCGGATAAGCTCGTCGTACACCAACTGGCAACATTTCAAACCAGGTTCTTCAAGCCGTTTAATTTGCTGCTTGACAATGACCTCGAATGCTTGGGTGCCAACAAACAATGACGGCGTTGAACCCTACGTGCCAGTTAAATCCAAACATTCAAAATCCCCGCCAGCCACTTACGGAGGAGTTGTACAGGATCGTCCTTATGTCACCATCCTTTGATTGATCGAACGGATCGATGGTTCTCACACCATTGTTGAACAGTTCGTGAAACACAAAGCTGATACGAGCACCTCCACTGAGCTCATTCAAAGATAGGTCATTTGTGTTACCATCGATCACAGTGCGGAACTCATTCGTGAATTCAGTGATGACAGCAAGAACAACGTTACCCCCGGAACCGTCGCCCAGAGGACCACCGAGACTTGCTAGCTCGACGTTGTACTTTTGAAGCTGCTGTGTTATTCGTGCTTTGATGTCAGGGAGCGTGTTGCGAATGTGTTGCATGAGGATCTAAGGGTGATTTATCGACATGTATACAGTGGGACGGGAAAAGAGTACTAACCATATTAAGTTTGCGGGCAAGGAAAGGAGTTCCGCAGTATTGGGATTTGCCCTTGTATGAAGGATGCATCTCAAAGAAATTGCGCTCTGCCTCTAGAGCAGCGTTGATGGACTTGGACGTATCAATATCCCGCTGTCCACGGTTCACAACTGGTACATAACCAAGTCGGAGTGGAATGACGCGCCCCGCAAGAATATCGACGACATCTGTTCCTTGATCCCTAAACGCAGCAATGAGATTCCCGCCACGTTAGAGTAAGCTGGACGACACACATCAAGTCAACCTTTGTAAGAACACCAATCGTCCGGGTCCCCTCTGGATCGACTTCACGACCCAACTTGAGGCCATCCGAGTTTGCCAAGTCGGTGTTAGCCGCTGTGACAGCAAGGATGATACAAGCAGGCCGTGAAATGTACTTCAAAAGCATATCCTTGATTTGCTTCTCGATATCCTTTGGTTGATCTCCGACAGGTACCTTTGTCAAACCAGGTAGGTCGACAAGGGTAAGTGTCAGGACGTTGGGCGAGAATATGCGCAAGTTGATGGGCTGCGGCGAAATGCCAGCATTACGGCCGGTCTTTGCTTCTGTATCACGGACAATCTCTGCACGAATCTTGTTGAAGTCGTAGAATTTCTCGCCAGGCAGATGCAAGAATTCTCCCCATTCCGATTCGTTGGCTTGCTGGTCTGAGCCGGCAAGTTGTGCTGTGTAAAGTAGTTTTAAGACCAAATCAGGCCTTGAGTTAAGTATTTTGACGTACATGAGAGACCATTGGGTTGTGGTTGGGTCGCAGGGCGGTGGATGAGCTGCAGGACGAGTGGTCGCCGCGTCACGATACCAGTACCACGAGGCAAAAAGTCCCGCCCGACGATGTTCTTGAAAGGATGGGGTCATTTAATCGTCTTACTAGAGTGCATTTGACGGCGCTGCGTACCTCGAGGACACTACTCTTGCCGCTACTTTGACTACCCAGGACACAGATTTGCGGAAGGTCTATCTGGGATCCTGATGATCCAACGGTGCTGAACACGTCCTGAAGCTTGTTTACGACGGCTACGATTTCCTGGCCGAATCCCGTGGACATGGTGTTGGACGTAAAGAATGATGTGCAAGTAAAAGAACAAGTGCGATTAGCTGCGTGGCTCACAGCCACTAAATTCGAGAGCTATGCTTGTCGCTGTCAACCGCAGCGTCCGCTCGCAAATGACCGTGGGCCCTCTTTCACGCAACCATGTATCCCGAGCCCCGCGCACTTTACATCACCGAAGTCTTGGAGATGATCCTCGACCAGCTCGTAAACGACCTCCGTAGCATGAGCCACCTGGCCTTCACCTGCAAGGCCATCGTCGAACCGACGCTGGACCGTCTGTGGGCACTCAATGACTCCTTGGAGCCGTTTATATCCCTCTTGCCAAAGGAGT
Source organism: Austroboletus novae-zelandiae (assembly GCA_038090275.1). Lineage (NCBI taxonomy): Eukaryota > Fungi > Basidiomycota > Agaricomycetes > Boletales > Boletaceae > Austroboletus > Austroboletus novae-zelandiae. Next base: position 45,516 of record JBBPML010000095.1, on the reverse strand, counting down.
TGACCCTTGATGTGCGTTTGTGGGCCTGACCCGCAGTATACAGGGACCTGACGTTATCTTTTGCTTGCAGGAAAACTCCTTCTTTCAATTTGACCCCTTCGCGGTCGCTAATTTATCTCTCAAGGACTGGGTGACGTTCGACAACTATGCTCGACGGGCTCGACGTCTATACGTGAAAACCGTCACCATGAGCCCTCACCGCGTGTACTCCTCCATCTACAAGCAACTCACCCGCATTCGCCCAAACGTAGAGCTCTTCCCAAATCTTACCATACTGGCATTTCATGCGAGGAGAGTTCCCGGCCTCCACCACCGACTATTTCCTTCCTCTCTCCGATTCATCACGCTTAGCTGGGCCAACGTCATGGCTCCTGAAGTCGAGTCCGTCCTTTGGAGTTCGGTCATGAATCGGTTGCTACTGGACTCCCCCCTTGTCGAGCACATCCATTTCGAGGGGAGCCCAAAGGAAACCTTGCATAGCCTTGTTCCATTTTCCTTTCGACGACTTCGAAAAATCACGCTCAAACCCAACCCGTTGAGGCCAGACGTGCTCCACAAATATTGTCATGCACTCTCTGCAACCTCCATACAAGAACTTGATTTGCGATTCGCTCGCTGGCCAGACTCTCATTTCCAGCCACTATCCCCCGTCTTCCCCTGGCTGAAAAAATTAACCATCGACGGTTCCCCTTCCTATTCCATCGAATTCATTCGACTTCTCTCGAGCCCTCTCCTCCAGGAAATGTTGATTGTTTCTCAAATTAAACCTAGCGGAGATACACTACATCAGTACGCCGAGCTTCTTATGCTCATTGCGAACAAATATCGCGGAGTGTTCAAAACGCTCAAAATACAACATCCTCTGCACTGTCTTAATCAAATTGATCTCGGAATGCTTCTCCATGCAGTTCGGACGTTGACTGACGCAGGAGCCGACGTCATCTGTCTTAATTTAATTGTCGGTTGGCAGGATCTCACTCGCGAGGTGCAAGATAAGATCGATTCCTTAAACGCAAGGCAGTTCAGAATCTCCACTTGTCGAATGAGTGGGCCATGGTTCTGGACGGCTGGCAACGTTTTATCAGGGTGAATTGAATATCGAAATTTGGAATAGACCTTGTCGAGTTGTAAATTTTGTGTGTTTAAATTTTTGTTTTTCATCATGACCTGTACGATGCTCAGATGTGTGTTGTAGCTTCGTGTTCAATTGATTTTTTTCTTCTTCGGTGGCCTTGGTGACCCACGGGCAGCGTACAGGCTGTCAGCTCATAGATGGAATAACAGTTGGAGTTTGAACTCTCTGGCACTCGCCCTCACTCCGCTTTAAGATTATTTGAGCCGAACCGAACGTACGCCGAACGAAGGCCTCCTCTCCTTTCAGTTGACTTCCGTTTGCCCTCCGAATGAACAGCTTCTGCGCTCCGTCACGCCTTCAGGGATCAAACTGTCTGCGTGATGTCGTGCCAAACGGACAGGCGTTTTATCAATACAGCTTTTAGCATCCCCACGTCAAAAGTGGCTTCCGGCAGCATATTTCCCTGTAATGACAGGAATAGCTGTGACCCGTTCAGTCAGAGCGACACCTCTCGAATTACTTGAGACACAACAAAAGGCCATGTTATCCTTGATAATCTTCGGTGATTGGTCAATTTCCTCTACAGAGAAGGTATGCTATCATCGATCATCCTTGTCCATTTCGACCAATGATCTGAACATCGACCAATCATAGAGTGCGCATTCATTCGCGATTTCAAAGGCCAACGTTATCTATATTATTTCTTTCGTGTTATTTTCCTCATCAAACCGACATGATGGGAGGTCCGTGAGTTCTTGAGAAGAGCGTTGTGAAGTCGCACCCAAAAAAGACCATCTAGGTTCATGGTAGAGCGCCGGGATACGGATATTGGTGACATGGATTCACTCTGACTGGGTTGATGGCGTTAAGAGTTGCTCAAATTTCTATCAAGCTTCACAATCAAAACAAACCCGATCGGTACTGCCCCCCTTTTTATTCATCGATTGTCTCATTTCTGCGCCGCCAAAATTTTATGCGAAGACGAAACAGCCATCGAGGTAGGTATTCCTGTCTGAGAATCGTCCTTTGAGGCCTTCCGAACGAAAGTTCAAGTTACAACCCACCACAGAACGTCTCGTCCACCTCATCGACCTCCATTCTTCGTTGCCACACTCAATAAGATCGAAATCACTTGGAAGGTGTTCAAATCACGGCCAAACAGTTTGATCTTGTCGGAAACGCTGCTTCTCCAGGTCCAGGAATTTTCAAATGCGAGTGGCTGTACGCTATCCATGCCCCCATAAACCTCGCAGCGTTGGTTAGGAAGAAGTTCTGCTATTCACCAACTGTGTACTCAGATGGCCAAACACGTCAAGAAAAGCGAGGCCGAGCTCAACGAACTCTTCGTCGGATATTGGAAACTTCGCCACGAAACAGGTGGGCATTTCCTGTCAAGCCAGTCACTTTAGCTCATCCATCTCCAGAAGTGTACATCGAGACACTCGCCAACAAGCTTCACAGTCGACGAATCGATCCAGACGAAATAAATTATTCTCTGATGCACGAGTCGGCATATTTGTGTCATTGGATTCACACAAGAGATATGCCCTTTTGTGTCATCCTGGGCTTGCATTCTCGACAATACCATTTCGTCTTCCTGCTTGGCAACATTCAAAATGCCTGTACATCCAAGATGAAATTAGCATGCCCGTCAGCGCCCAGGCTCGCGGCAGCGGCGAACGCGACTTGCCCATTTACCCGGGTTATCACTCCTGATCATCTACGCGCGTTTGGTCAGCAATTCCACAAAGATCGTCGACGTGTATAACACGCACCGTTCCAAACGATACTTGGCTGCAATAGCTACACCAATCGCTCGTTGAATTTGGCCATTGAATGCCTTGGAGTGCGGCTTTCATTGTTGGAATTGCTGCCGTAATGGCGGAAACTCTCGACTTCCCCGTTCCAGGAAAGCCGGTTATCCTGACCCTCGTCGGACAAGACTATAGGAATGAACTACACAAGTGAGATGAAGATGCTTGGATGTACATGCACATCAACACGATCTGTGTTGCATGACTCGCTTTCTGTTAAACTCATAAAGGCATGTATGATGGGGATCGGGCAAGAGTTTTGATCACTAGGCTTAGTCATCCGGATTAAGATACACACATTCTCGCTCATGATCATTCTACCGACTCGAGGCACGTGGAAGTCATCAGATTAACCGACGTTGAGACGGAAGATGTCATTGTGGCTAGAAAAATACATTAGACACCTTGTCATGGGACATCGAGATACGTACACGTAGTAGGAATTACTCTCACTGACTAGTTGGAATATTTGACAAAAGCTGAGGGGGTTCGGCTCCTCATCGACCTGCCTCGTGTAAGACGGCGGAGAAAAGTGAAATTACCTACATACCATTAAGTGGCCAGTCACACAGACGATAATGGCGCCAGGATGCATAGAGGGTTGGACGTCGACGGTGCTGACCCTGTGTAGCACCTTCTTGAAAGGTAGGTTCTAGAGAATAATCAGCACTGACGAGGTAGTTTTATTAAAGGGGAATACTTGCGGCAATTTTCTCCACGATGCCATCGACTCCCAAGATCTGGTCTTGCTCAAATGTGAGCATCGAGTTGGCCCGCTGCACGGTCGTCAGGGCTGATTGGCTGGTTCTGGATTTATGACATACGTAGAGGGCGTTCAGCTTTGACCGATCGGTGTCGAACGTATAGTAGTAGAACGTGGTGAAGTCCTTGGCAACGACTGCAGGGTCCATCTGGTCGATCGATGAGAAGTGATGAGAAAGAGGGAGATGCCCGATTGGGGCGACCCGCGACTCTAGAGCAGCCATGTCTGATCTTCCCCGTCCGTCCATGCGCAGGAAAAGCTCTGCGCAAAACCTGCTGTCCTCGTTCAAGAATGGCGCCGCACCCGGGGCCGGTATCTCCTCAGCGACCAGCACAGCAGTCCAGACACCGACGACGACAGCGCCGGCCGGGCGAGAGTGGGACGGCCAGTCCGTGCATTCGGACGGACTGTCGTCGACTGCCACCTTGGTCGCAAACGGCACACCCACAATACCCCAGGGCACCTCGGTAGAATACCTGCGCGACCTCGTGCAAAAGCGAATCATCACCCTCACCTACATGCGCAACGTACACGAAGGGTAGTGCTCTCACCCGCACACGGCCCGGCGCTGACCCACCTCTCAGCCGGAGCCACTGGTTCCACACCATCATGATGTCTCGCAGCGAGCTCGACAGGGTGTTTAGCAACGTCGCCATGAAGAAACGGTCTGTCACGATCCCTGCCCGCGCGCCCACACTCTGACCCTCGACAGAACACATCGCTTCGCCATCCTCGCCATGTCCCTGTCCAACCTGCTCGACATTCCGCAAGCACACGACTATCTCCGCGGTCTTCTCAACACGATGAACGAATACGACCAAGCCAAGGAAGAGCCCGACAAACCAAAATATGTGCACCACATTTACTATTTTGCAATTCCATCGTCCTCATCCCATCTACAGCGATTATTCCGGTCCAGGGTGGCAAAACGACAGGCTGCAGGCGGCTTTGCCGAATATACCGTGTCATACTCGGACGCATCCGAAGCTTCCTATCTTGTCTCACCACATATAGTGCGTCAGTCTCTACGGTACGTGAAATGGACTGAACAGACTTTTCATAGCCTTTTTCCTTGGATTATCACCAAACACTACTTTCCCTTCTTGACGTGCTTTCCGAGGTTTACAACAAGATTTCCCGTGTTCTTGGCCCCTCTGCATTCTCGCATTCTGGACAACATATGATGGGGCCTCTGGGACTGCTCGCTCCCCATCCAGGGGTATCATACTTGTTTTCAAGCCAGGATGTGACCCCGAAGCCCTTGGACGAGAGTGAAGGCAGCTTGTGGGGAATTGCAAATGCGCCGGTACCTGGCCAGAATTATGCTACTGGCCTGGGGAGCCCACCTCCAAGCTGGACGGCAGGGCTGGGCGATACCCTTTTGAAAGTGGACACCAAGTTCAAGGTGAGTTTTTATGGCGGCGATCTTGCCGATTGCATGGTGATGTTCTGCAGAAAATAACGTCCACATTGCTGAAAGAGCTTGATGCGGTTGCACGGAATGGGATCAAGGACGAGTTGGCCTCCCTGGATCCCCTGCTTCGTGGGGTTGCAGTTCCAGAAGACGTGCGGGAACAATATGACTTTGAGGGGAATGTATGAACACTTTATGTACTTGTCGTGGCATTGTATTATCACTGCATCTTATTTCATTCTGGGATTCGTGGGTGTAACACATCGCGTCCAGTCACACTGTCACACTCGAGTCGCGTCTGTCTCCCTATTTCTCTTCCACGATGCCCACGAACAACGTACAGGCTCTTCTCGCCCAGGACATATCAGATCCGACAGACTTTTTGTCGACAGAGCTACGTCAACTAGATGCCAGCTGTCGCTGCGCAATATGTAGCGAATTCTTCGACGCACCCGTGTCGCTTGCATGCGGACACTGCTTCTGTTCATTGGTGCGCAACGACAACGCTTTTCCGACGTGACTAGGCTCACAGACACCCACAGTGTATACGGGAACACATCGTGAGAGAGCCCGAGTGTCCACGATGTCGAAAATCTGTTACAGAAGCACACTTCAGAATGAACCCTGCTCTCGAGGAGGCAGTCGCCTCTTGGAAAGCAGCACGGTACATTATCAGTCAGTCGGTCTGTCGAGAAAGTATTACTGAAAATCCCCCTAGGTCGTTTATTCTTCGCCTTTCTCGAGGGGAACGGCCAAGCTCGAGCAGTGATGCGATTCCGGATCGTCTTCAGACGCCTGTTCGAAATAGGCATAAACGCAGACGTGACGAGGTCTCCGAGAGTTCAGACTCTGAAATTATATGTGTCGCAGGACCTTCGAATTCAAACAACTCGGGTGGTAGCACGGACTCGTCGCCATTCCGAGTAAAGAGCGGTAGAGAAACTTCAGGGCGACGGAGGGATATGGAACCATCATCAGACCCAGGGGAAGAGGAACTCTTGCAACGTGGGTGCTCATTCCCCGACTCTGCGTTGTTCTCTCATCGTGGCTATCCAGCCGGCTCACTTGTGAAATGTCCTCTATGTGGCGACCCGGTAAAATATAAAGCAATCAATGCTCACATGGACGGACCGGACTGCGGAAAGAAACGTAAAACCGACAAGCCTTCGGACCCATGGTCCAAAATATTTCCTACGAAAGGAAAATTTGCGGACGACAGGTGATCGCTGGTCCTTGATCTGCGGACGGAAACTCAACGTTGGCTCGGACATGAAGCGATCCAGGGGAAATGGAACGATTACCAAAGGTCTCATATGACCTCTTGAAAGATAAGGCCATAAAAGAACTGTTAATCTCCCAAAAACTACCTGTGAGTGGGGATCGGAAGACGTGGATCGCTAGACACAGAAGGTAGCCCCTTTGGAATAGTTTCGTCAGGACTTGACCTTCTTTCCAGATGGATTATGATACATAATGCAAACCTCGATAAAAGCATAGGTCGTCAGACTCTCGCAGAATTACGTCCTGAGTTGAAATCATGGGAAGAGAGTCAGAAGGGACCTAAATACGTAGTCGAAGACCCTTCGGCCTACGGGGTGAGCCTGGTCCTTTCGCCCTCGGAACTCAACTGATTGGCAAGACAACAAGGCTTTCCACAAAGAGGAATTTCGTAGACTCATTGAGGAAGCGCGGCGAACCAGATCTGACTGACAGTTGTCATGTGATGTCCTTCGGGAACAAGTAGCCGGGACAGTCAGGATGAATATCTGTAGGCTATTCGTTAGGTGTCCGTTCCCTCTCGTCTCGCGATCATAACGCTGTTGGTTTTGGTTCCATCAGATACTGGCTGTCCAGTAGGCAACGAATGGTTTTGGTGTGAGGTTATTTCGGCATATCTAATACTAGAGTCATCGGTGAAATTCGGTGCTCAAAGATAGCAATGGACCAAGCGTTCGAATGGTGGAGTAATTTCACCACCACAGCATGTCATTTTGGACCACCTGTCAGGGGTAAAAAATGGTGCCTTCCGGCTTGCATTGTTCCACCACACGAATTGACAACTCACCGGGGAGATTCTGTGTAAGCGAATGTCCACCCATTGACTGAATAGCACTTGGTTTGGGCAAGTGGAGAATTGCTTTGTCGCCTCGAACAGTACCATGACGTTGCTTTGGGTGGCAACGGTGGTATATAACTTGATAGCGAGAAAGCGACATAGAATCATCCGTAGGACGATATGAGTGGGCTCTCGAAAACCCTTTCAGTGAGTACTGACCGTCAAGGCGCCTGTCAAGACTAACTGACGTGTCTATCTACAGCTCCTTGGTAATTGTAATTTAAACTCGACGGTTGGGTCAGGTACCAAATCAGAAAAGGTTCGTAAGCAGTCACTACTCACGACTGGGCGAGCAGTGGTTTGATCATGGTTTCAGGACGAAAAAGTTGATACGGTCAAGGAACAATTCATCCCTCGGAGACAGAATGCAGTGTTTGGTGACCAGTTTATCTTCCAAACGGCCACACGATGGCGTATCAAGGCAAAACTAGTCCTACTTGCGCCATCGCCATGTGATATGCCGCCGTTTGCAAAATCAGTGATGTACTTGTCAAATGTGACGGGACCGATCAGTGCTACTGTGGTGAGCTGACAGAAAGTGCGAACATTCCGGACGCGTGCTAAAAACCAATTGTCCCACGTGTAGCATCGACAACCTGGCGTGGAGACCCACTTTTTCCGTCTCTACGTTTTCGCACGTGATGCGGACGTGAAGGTGACGTTGCCGTCGCTTTTCCGTGGTGTCGTTCACGTCAAGAACCAAGATGTAATTTTTCAAAGCGGACGGGCACGTTATTGCAGTGCATTTCGCGACCGGATGCGTTGTGGACTCATAAGACTGAATTCCCATGTGCTAGAAGATGATGACGAGGTGTATATCCATGCGCAAGGCAGGATACGAGTACGCCTCATGCCCGGCGGTGGGGATGAGAACATGGGATCCCGCGTGGCACGCCATGTGCGCCGGATCATGGGCGCCACGTAGTGCAAATTCGATTGCAGCGGTGCTGGCGCGCTTCTTCATAACTACTGTAACTGTAATCGGCATGTCACCGGCAGCAACTGAGCTATTGTTGACAGTGTATAGGCGGCAGATGAGTGGAACAAGGAACCGTAGCTACTTTGGTTCTTTTGAGGTAGCCGAACTCCTTTTTGTTTCTTCACCACATGTGCGATACAACACCTGCCTTTTTGGGCACAAGGACAAACGGCACTCTAGGTCCGGAGGTCGCCTAGTTTGATCACATATAACTCGCAGTCTTTCCATCGCCTGCACGCCTCTCTCGCACCGCATTGGTACATACTGCATGGCGAGCTATTGCTCCTCTGTGGAGGCAAGTATATCTATCTTATTTTTCTTGACCACCGCTTATCAAGTCCACAGAGTGCCTACTCCGCCGAAAAACTTGGCGTGCCCGTACGTACCGTGCCATCTGGCCGTCTTCTGTGGCTGATCCCCGTGCAGCATCTACGTGGAACACATAAAGTCCACTATCATGCATCCCGCGACTGGGATTACATCCTCGAGACACAAGAGACCATAGACATGTCTCTTGCCATACCACACTATCGCGCAAGAAACCAGCCGATCAACCACCGCCTGAACATGTTTGTCGGTGCAGCTACCGCGCCTGTGAAACTAAAAGTCGTGAGTCTGCGGTTGTTTACTCCCGTCATCTCCGGCGGCATCTCACGCGATCCACTGGCAGTGCCGGCCCGTACCTCGATGCAGATTTCACCTAGAGGTCCGCGCAGACACCTCCAACGTAACCGTATGGCTCCCTTCTGATTTCAAGGGATACATTCGATGCTCTGGCCGGGCGTCTTATTCGGCTGGCTTTGTAAACCGCATCATGGCCAACGCCCGATTTAATCAAGTCGCCCCGGGCGACCAATGGGACGCCGATGAGGTGATCGTTCGGAGCCTGGGCACCGTGACGTTCCGTATGTGGGACGTCCATACAAACGCACCGGAGAATTTCGGAAAGGAGACGTTGAAACGTATGTTTCGCGGGTCAAAGAAACTCGAAACAATGCGCCGTGGAATTAACTGGGACTTTCTGCTCGATGACTAAGTTTGTTTGACATTCTTTCTTTCATCTTCTTTTCTTCTTTTTTTTTTTCGTTCGGCATAATGCCCTCACTCCGTAGTTGGTTTCCGTTTACCCGGAGTAGCGTCAGGCTGCTTCGCATAGGATACCTACAAGTCATTTATTATCCGATCTGATCGGTTCTATGTAGCCAATATCGACATGTAGTCATCATTGACTTACGTTTTACATATATTGTAGCTCTCTCTCTTTTTTATAATCACTGTAGCCCTAGTCATCCACCCAACTCGACACACATCACGTCGTCTGTTTGGCAACCGCCGTTTTGTGGAGTCGTGGATGATTCCGTTTGCTGAGCTGGTAACCAAATGAATTTCCGAATACAGCTTGCCATGTGACAAATTCGCGTGCCAAAAGATTTGCACCTTTTGCCAGCCAAATAAACTTCGCTGGCCACCGGGAACGTGGTTCTTGTTCTCACGGCCAATCAATCGCCATCCCTGCCCACACTGGATGGCTGGCCCGTCTCACGATATATGTATGGACAGCGAGTCCAACGAGGTATTAATCTACCAAACCACTAGCGCTTCGTGACTGCACGAGTGCACGTCGACTGTTTTCTTTCGCTTGCGACCCATGACAGTCTCAGGATCTGTTCTCCTGACGAGGAATCTCAAAAGTGAGTGGGATGACCGGTTGCATGCATCAAACTCATCAAACGACTACTAGTCTTTACCAGCGCTCTGACTGCCGCTTCCCTATCGTTGACTGCTTATAGGTTGATTGATCGTTATGGGTCACATAACAGGTTATGGTTGGAGGATGGAAGTGTAATCGTTGCGATGGTTGGTAGCGTCATCTGCACCGTCACTTCATGGACACATTTCGAGCTGGGTAAGACTTGTTCATCCTATCTTCACTCCGAATTCACTTGACACGTACAGCTGGCGAGCCAACTGTCATCTCGTTTTGGATATATGCACTCACATATCCTGTCATGATCTGGTCAGTCCGAGTTCTCTATCTCTCGTAAGGATGTTCTGAGTACATGCAGGTCTGTGAGACTCAGTATCCTCTTCTCAATTCTACGCATTATGTCACCCTTGCGGAACCTGCGACGAGTGGTGTATTTCATTGCCGTTCTGTTCGTCCTGGTATTGTCTTTGTCCTTGTTGAAATTCGCGAGGAAATATGAGCCCGATAATTCCGCATACACAACAATTCAACAAGATGAGCAGTGGAGGAAATCAATGGCAATCTATGAATTGATCGGTAATTCTTTCCCGTTATTTCATCGCCGATCCTGACAAGGTTCACAGCAAGCATCTTGTCTGATTCCGCACTGACGAGCATTCCCATTCATACATTACGCTCCACAAATCTACCGTACTACCAACGACGAATGATCATTGCCGCATACTCGTCCAGCGTCATTGTCACGGGGGTCTGCGTTTTCCAGGGTATATGTCAAATTTTTAATATGACGTCTCTTATCAATTTTGCGATGGACATCCAAGTATGTGATCTTGCCGTATCAATCCCTCAGGAGGCTCTCACACTATGAGTATGACAGGTCCCTTGTTGCCTTTTTGTGTGTAATTCCCTCTTTATTACGATACTTGTCTGTCGTGCGTTTCACCGCATGGCAGCCGTGGCCGGTCCGGACGCAGACGCTCTTAGCCCTCATTTGACCAGCAATTTACCCCAGTTCACTACGATATTGGATGTCATTAACAGCAACACATGTGTCAATGATGATACGGAGAAACCCGTCTTTCCTTAACGCTAGGCAAAGTCCGAGCGGTGAGCATTATTTATTGTTCACGTGTCAAACTCTCAAACACCTCAGGGAAGCATTCACAACCAATCTTGTTAAGGGTAATAGACGTTTCCGGTCGCCGGCCGCCTTTGGGAGTTTCGCATGGCAAAGCCGAATGTCTCTCAGTCACTGCTATGGGCAAAGTGTTCAGAAAAAAAATTGGTGCCATATTTATTCTCCCCTACATAACATCAATCTGCCCCTCACGGCTGTCTATGACCAAATTCCAAAGTACGCAGCAAGAAGACAATTTACAGGGCTATAAGTCTGCGGTCAAGTAAATCACATTATCCAAAAGATGGCCCCCGATCATCAATTTTCTGAGTCGACAATGGTGGCTATTCGAGGGTTTTTTTCGTTTCCTTCTTGCTTTTCGCTCTTCAACTGATTTGTAGTCGCCGCTAGTGTCGTGTAATTTATTGAAATACTGGTATCCCTATTTCGTTTGTGGTTTCGACTACAATCTCAACGTTTATGGTGGGAAGACGCCTGGGCGTTTATTGCTTGCATTTGTGCCACTATAATCATTATCACTGAGTGGGTGTATCTAGAGACTAGCGCATACCAGGTCTCATTCCTTTGAAGTTCCCGGGTAATCATAATCGCACTGGCCACTTTCTTCTCCCTGACGTGCCTGACGCTCGCGGCACTCAAAGTGTGGCGCTTCTCTCAAAATACAAACTGGGCCAAGATGTCCGAGTTCTACACAAAGCCGGCAAAATGGTTGCCAAATTCATTGTACATTTACGAGTTGTGTTGTGAGTCCTTCTCATATTCTTGTCTATGCAGGAACTGTGTACTCTGAATCTTCAAAAGAAGCAACGAAACATGATAATCGCCATCTTTTCTTCGAGTATCATCGTCACGTTCATATCGATATTTCGTGTAGTGTACCAAGTCATGCACTTGCACTTCCTCGTTGACGTGGGCACCGATTTCGAGGTATGAATGTACAGTATCTGCGCAAATCTCATAGGCTCGTGCGACGTACCCAGATGGCGTTTCCCACCGTTACTTGTAATTTACTCGTGGTTGCAACATTGATTTATCGCTTGACTCGGAGAGCGTCGGGTTCAGATACCTCTGAGTCGGAATCGGATTCAGACTGCGAGTGTACTCGGCCCGAAATGACGACCGCGGCATTGACCACAATTGATCTCCATGCTATTGACTACGCGGGGGATGACAGTCTGCAACACTCCTCTGATACCGACAGATCGTCGGCATGCTAGGAATCTTGATTTTTGTTGAGCTTAAGCATTATTCTTATGTGATTAGTACAGCATTTGAACTTTGTTATAAACATCATGGTGCGAAGACTGATAGACAACGACATAACCTACAAGTTTGGCTAATGTTGTATCATACATCGCTGGGCGACCCTGCAGGCTCAAGACACTTTTCGACTTGTTCCAGGAGCGCGGTATTCTCAAGGGCAGCCGCAACTCGTTCCTTGTCGTTAAGCTGTTTGTTCACTAGGCAATATATGAGTCACAGACGTGGCGCACTAGGATGAGTGGGGACTCGCACCTGCCATTTCGCTTTGATGAGAGCCGGGTTTTACACGGATGTCGATTTTGAACCGCAGCGGAAGACTACGCAACAGCCTCACGCGGATGCACAAGCCTGACAAGGACAATAGTGGTAAGCCTGTGGCGGTCGTCGGTCTACGAAAGATTGCACCGATTAGGGTCGACATGCCGCAGTGTGGGACGGTGGGCGTGAATTCGACCACAATGAGGTTTTCTCCGATTTTGATTTGTTCGGGTGAGACCACACGGAGCTCTTCCAAGCTGTTTGGATGTTCGGGATCAGATATGGACCTTATGAGGTCTGTGAGAGCGATTTAGACGGACGATCTCCTGTCGGGAAAGGGATTACCGAATATCTCATCCTGGTCGATTGGTTCGACGTCGGCATTATCGTCGTCGTAGTCGTCATTCACCCAGAAGGATTGGCTGGACTCGAAACGGGATTTTCGAGCGGATTTTCGAGATACGTATATGGTTGGATTTGCGTTGAATACTTGGGACATGGCTGGCAAAGGTCAAAAGCGGCCCGGCGTCGTGCGAGGATGTCACATGATCAAGATGCCGACGCGTCAATTGAGCTGGTAGCGAAACTCTCCTTTCCGGTGTTCTGCAGTCACCGTCTCCTCGAACCGCTCTCTTGAATATGCCACCCAAGGTTCGTGTCCCCGACCCCGCTTGTATTCATGTCTGCTCAATGTGTCTGTGTCCGCACAGCGCAAACGTGCGGCGGCGGACGCGGCTGCCGACAGCTCGACGTCAACGCGTCCGGTGAGGAGGTCATCAAGAACGAGTGAGATTTGGTCGCTTCAGGGTCACATTCAGCGCCGAACTAACCAACTCCGCCCCAGCCCGCGGAAAAAACGGCGCGTCCAATGTAGCTGACAAGGCGGGCATATCGTGCGTTCCTTCCGAGCCTCTATATTACTGGCAACCAAAGGGTAATATGACCACGTTGGTTCAGTCATCCCGTAGAGGTCAGTCCTTCCTTCGCGCCACACAACGGGGCATCATTGACCTAGATCTCCACACAGTCTCCAGCCCCCAAGAAGACGAAGACAACGGGCACTAGGACAACCAAGGCCCGAGGGACGCGAGCTTCTGGGTAGGTCCCTGTCCGTTGACCGAGCTTTTGCTGGCTAATAATTGCCAAGGGCTAGCATTGATGACGTAAGTAATTCAGATCGGTTAGCTAAAATACCTCCATACTTGGTCCGCCGCGAATGACAGGAACCCCTCAACTCTACCACGAGCCAACAGCCGAGCAAGTAAGTCAGCCTTTGGTCCATCTACTTAAACCTACTGCCACACTTGCGTCCTTCTACATCTGCTACCTCAATCGGAGTGATCGGGTTCAAGTCCCACCGGTTACCTTCCCGCATGCGCTTCCCATCCTTCATGTGCTGCGTTTCTAACAACCTCGCATCTAGTGATGAGTTGGACATGCACCAAAAAGCACCCGTGCGTCTTTCTCTTGCATCAACGTATCATTGATTTGACATGTGTCAGACCCCTCAGCCGAATGTACCCTCTGCTAAGCTAGGGTACTCGCAACAACGGGCTCAAGCGCTCTTCAAGAATTATGCGGATAGTGATGACCCTGATGTAATAGGACCAGCAGGCATTGAAAAACTCTGCACAGAGGCCGGTATACCGCTTGAAGGTGCCCAGCCACTCATCCTAGCATGGCAGTTCAAGGCTCAGGAAATGGCCAAAGTCAGTCGGTCAGAATGGCTCCATGGGACTGATGCTCTGCGGTGCGTATGTGTGCCACTCCATTCGGCCACGTTTGCTGACCATGTACCAAGCATTTCGTCGTTACAGATGCTAGCATTATCATTGAAGGAGCTGGATGACCTGGTCATTCAAGATAAGGAGCCGATCACACCCGATTCTTCCATATCTTCTATGAAAAAGCGGGAGGGAAACAACCTCCAGGACCCATACAACAGAGTCCGTTACTGGCAGTATGCGTCGGATCGCAACACTGCCTTTTCAGAGCTCTATCAATTTAGCTTCACGCTTTCCAAGCCATCGTTAGTCCCAAGTTACGTCTCGTATGTGTTATCTTGACGCTGTTACTAGACAAAGCAGGAATTTGGACATCGAGGTGATGAACTTCATGTTGCCGTAAGTGACTTGTCCTCATAAGTATGCAAATAGACCGCGATGGCATTGTGGTCGGTGCTACTGGTTCCGCGATATCCAATCATCACTAAGATGATCGAGTTCTTGAATGTGAGCCAGGTCTCACATGTCTCAAATTGCCGTCATAACTGCCTACAGGGAAATGGGTCATACAAGGGCGCCAACAAAGACATTTGGAACATGGTGCGTCATTCTTTGAGGGTACAAATCCGAGGAGCTCGTACTCAACATTTTTTTCTAGGTACACGAATTCTGTCGGACGATCGATGGAGACCTAAGCAATTACGAAGCCGACGGGGTATGTTATTTACGTATTGGCGGTGATGATCATTCCTCGACGCCTCCTTTATTGTTTCTTCTAGGCTTGGCCTACCATGTTGGACGATTTCGCGGAATGGAAGAGGGGCAGGGCGGCAGGCTCGGCGGACGGGGAGCAGGGACGGTGACCTAGAATATGTTTTTTTTCTTTACGTATAATCGCCAACTTTACATTTTGCATGTCGCATGTCGCGTATCTATGTGATTCGTTTTTAGCTTGCGCGAGGGAAGGGTTGCGCTGGCAGCTGGCAGTTGGTGCAGGGCTAAACGTTAAACGTCGGATGGCGAACCTGGCGCTGCTCTGTCATCGGGTGAGGCGAAGCGTAACGGGGGCCAGATCCGTGGGCGCGTCTCCTCGCCCGGGGCTGGCAGACGCTCCTTGCCAAGATCGAAGCGTACATGTTCGAAGACAGCATCGGGCCGGCGGGAAAAGGGCGGAAGACCAAGCGAGGCTCGGACGGCCTCCCATCTTCCGTGTATGATCACGCGCGCGGGGCGAGGTGGCAATGCGGCGTGCCGAACGAGAACAACTGCGAGGCAAAAGAAAAGGACGAGGAACGCGACGAGTCGAACGTGTCTGAATAGTTGGGCAACCGATGACATGGTTGCTGCTAGGTTTATAACAACTTCTTTGTTTGCACAACAACGAACCCCACTGCTCAGACAGTCTCATCCACCTCGACCGGCCGCACGCCCTGCATCTTCTCCATCGCCTCTCTCAGCTCCGTCTCAGCAAAAACAGCCGCCTCCTTCGCAAACACAAGCTTCTTCTCCAACTCATCCGCCGTCATCGACCTCCACCTGCCATCCTTTTCCACGACACCGATTTTATCGAACTGCTTCAGCGCGCCGCCGATACGAGGAATGTACACATGGCGATCCCAACCACTATCGTTGAATGCAAGAACGGCGCGAACAGCGGCCGTGTTGATGTCACGATGAAGCTCCTCTAGTTTGGATAATTGAACCTCCATCCAGCGCGCCCGACGTTCGAGAGCCTGCGTCAGCGCGGCAACTTCATCCTCCTTGCCCGCAGCGTCGTCACTTGTGTCGTCCAAAAAGTCATCACCTTTCAGCATGTCTCTCAGGACTCCATCGAACGACGAGCTATCATCCCACGTGGTGCGGGGAAGAAGTCGTAGTAAATCGGATATCGTCTGTGTCAATGTCTCCAGGAGTTGCTGAAAGGAGGATACTGCATTATCAATGGATCCGGAAGGCATATTGGTGGCGAACGAGCCACCGCCCACCGAGAGCGCTGATAGGGCATGAACCAAAGGGCCGTACTCCAATGGCATCTTGGCAGCAGGATTAATCCTTTGCACATCAAAGAACGGGTGGTTTGGAAGGTCCATGGAAGGGTACTTGACGTCGAGTTCATCAAAAGTATCCGCAAGTGATGTCCGCTCAACAGGAGACGCTCGCTCGACGGATTGTGCGCGAGAGACGCTAGTACTTGGTGATACCACGTCACTGCTCTTGCCGACGGGGGCTACGAGTGCCTCTGAAGCGGCGACAGATGGCACTGCCGACAACTCGTCTGCGACAACTTCATTCTCCTTTGGGATTTTGATGGGACGAGCAATCGGTTTGTTCTTTTTCGGCAGTTTCGAGCGAATGGGAGCCTGGACGATTAGCTCAGGTGACTTGGGAGGGACAGGAGCTTGCTTTTCGGTTCCGCCCTTTTTCTGCGGTACAGAACCTTTTCCGCTTGCCTTCCCTTGCGTCTTCCTCCCCTTCTCCTTCTCCTTTTCATCCTCTGCAAGCTTCTCCTGTTGCTCTTTCGCAATCTTGTCCTTTTCGGCATGTGCAAGCTTCTCCTGAGCAGCCTTCTCCTTCTCGAGCCGATTTTGCTCTGCCTTTTCCTTTTCCCTTATCGCAGCCTGCCTCTCCTGTTCCGCCAACTTTTCCTGAGCAAGACGTGCTTTCTCAGCAGCACGCGTAGCAGCTTTCTCTTGCGCAACCTTCTGTCGCTCGAGTGCACGTTCAGCAGCGGCAGCTTTCTTGGCAGCTTTGCGATCGACTTTCGCTTGCTCCTTTTCAGCATCCTCGGGCTTTGATGCATCTATGACCGGAGTTTGCACTTCGGAGGGGGTCGCCGCGGTCGTGGAGTTGTCTGTCGTACCGAGCGCTGGAAATTCCGCGGATGATAGGGTAGGCAACGGGGAGGGCGGAATGGAAGTCGGAACTAGGAATGCACGAACAAAACAAATGTAGGAGAAAAAAAGATTCGTCAGTATCTTTGTACCAGACGATCGAGAAAGACGAAAGAAAAGAGGGGGGGAGGGAGGGCAGAAGTGGGGGAGGGACAAGGAATGGAAAGCGTTGAGGGATAGAAAACATGGACCGAGTAGCAGTAAATATGAATAAAAGTTCGAAAGGGGTCATGAATGCTCAGCATCATCATCACGAAAAAACCCCAATCTCCTGTAGCTTCACGAATTCATAGCGGCACGACGAGCAGATGATGATGACGAGGAAGGAGGCAAGATTCAACAATCATGATTGTTGATAATATTTCCGCACTGAAAGCACGGCGCTCGGTACTTATGACCTGGACTCCCTCCCCTAAGCAAAGGAAAGACACTCACTACTGAGAAAGGGTGGTTGAACCTTCAGGGAATCCGTGTGTGGCTCGCTCCCATTGTTTCCAGTATGATGAGCGGGAAGACCCTGAGAATAACCTAGTCCAGGAGGGGGTCCAATAGCCACGTGAGGTGTGTGGTTCATACCAGCGGTAGAGGTGGTAGAAGGATAGGTCGTGCCGGAATTCGCGGGAATCACTGAGGAGAAAACGGGCGAGGCAAACCGGGCGGACATGATCGCTGGATCATTGAATGGCCGGTTCTGTGCATACGAATAACGCTGCTGATCCATGCCTTAATAAAAGGAAGGCCAGGAAAACAATCCAACGAATATAGGAAACATCAGTTAAAATTGAAAGGATAACGGTACAAAAGAAGGAATCGTCAATGTTGGCCGCGACCGCTCATACGAAGAGGAGCCTCCTACCGGGGGGACTGCTGGGCATTACATTGGCCCGCTCTCGACTTGACTGGATAAATTCGCGAAGCTGCGCCTCGCTAACGATGTTGTGATCAAAGGGCTGGAAGCGCGTATGCTGCGGCTGCTGCAGTTGTGAATGAATGTGTGTTGCGGTTGAATGTTGCGCTAACGACGAAGGCGTATACCCATGCTCAATACGTGAGGGTAAATTCCACGGAGGCTGAACCGACGATGCCGTCTCATTGGAGAACAAAGAGTGGTGGCTATCGCTAGCGCTTAGAGGAGATGCAGGATTGGCAGGAGATGATGCAGCAGTGGAGCCCTGACGTCCTCGTGCGAATCCAAACCTTGATATCTTCCTTTCCTCGTCAGGGAATGGTGACTTTCTGGAAGCAGACGAGGTTCCTTGAGAAAGTGCGACTGGATCCTCACTGACTTCTCCAAACGGATTGAAAGAGCCGACATAGCTAGACCCGCCCGCCGACTGCCGCTCAACAGAAGGACCACGGAGGGAAATGGGATCATACATTGACCGATTAGAGTTGGGCGGGTATGTCAGTCCAGGCGGAGTTACGAATGCACGTGGATGTTGTACTTGCGTTGATGGTTGTGTTGGGCGCAGGGCGGGAAACATATCCATGAACCCGCCGGGCAAAGGTGTGTTTGCTTCTGCCTCGAGATCGGGGAGTGCGACATCCACATTCACGTCTTCTCCAGCAAGTTTGGGATCCAAATTGAAACTGAATCCACCGAACTCGTTGTCTTCTCCTGATACCATTCTAAGCGTACGGTCGAGATCCGGGAATATGCTGACGCTTGAAACGGATGGTGCGTTTTCACGCCGAGACTTGATATCTTCCAGAAGCGCTTGAGCAGCGGTAGATATTTGGTAAGTGGACTGAGAAGGATGGATTCCTGGTAGGACAAGAGGATCCACCTTACGAGAAGGTGGGGGTAGGCCGGGAGGTCCGGAGAGTCCAGGAGGCATATCCGGAACGCTCTGCAGACCAGGTGGAGCAGACTGCTCAGATTCAGTCGAGCGCGGACGAATTGGGGAAACATCTTGAGAGCCTGAACCAGCATCAGAATCCACAGCCATAGAGGGTGCCGGAGAGACAGATGGTTGCGGAACAGTCGACTCTTTGTTGCGCAATGATTTGACTTCGAGCGGAGTGGCTGGTCGCTGAGGCAACGTAGTAGCAGCAGGCGTCGGAGGGCGCGAAGAGGACGTGACGGACGGCGTTTTCGTACTGCCTCCAGCTGATCCACCTTTCCTATCATGATGTGGCCTCGATGGTTTTGTCTCAACAGAGGTGTTGACATTACGAGACTGACGCTGACCACCTCGCCTGCTCGACCGTTGCGTGACTACGATGGAAGACGGGGTGGAAGCGGTGGCGGAATGAGGCGTCTTACAACCCCACGCTGCGGCACGCGGCAAAGCTCCTGTGAAACGTATTAGACAATACATGGGCTTGTTAAAATTTCCTACCATCGCCATCCTTGATGGAGCGCGATAGGCTTTCCGTATCTTTGATTGTATGCTTCCTAAAGAGCACATGAATGACAACTGTAGGAGATTGAAAGATGAAACACACAGGGTGGTAAGGTCTTCTTTGGTAAAACAGTCTTTCTCGTCTCCCCATTCATGAAGATTCATGCAAGTGTGATCTGAGCAACTGACACCACGGAGGAACGCCATGCAGTATTTTGTTGTTCCATAACTCGCTCGCATGACCTCGCGACCTCCTCCAGGAGAGGGGGCGCCGTCAACTGTGGAGATACAGCGAGCTGCATCCTCACGACGGTGGTAAGTGATGTAAAGGCCGAGTACAGGGATGCCACCGCCTGAAGGGGTACGTTTGACCAGTAAGATCTTGGATATTTTCCCATATTGGCCAAAGTAGTCCGTTGAACGCAATGTAGGGATAAGCTAAATAGAAGCTGATCGGGTGCGACTTGGGAGCGTCGGTGGTGCGCTTACCTCTTCTTTGGCAAATCGAGGACCGATTCCGACCACGTAAACCACGTTGCGTTGAACTACGCGCACGTTAGCAAGGTGGCGACGCCCCAACGCATCAAGTTCTTTGCGTTCACGTTCGCGTTGCTTCTTTTGCTGCGTGAGGCGCTTGTGGCTAAACGTACACGCGACGATGAGACAATCGGGGAGTAAAAGATGAGGGTCGAGGAACATACTCCTCCTTTGCGATGGCCTTGAATTGGACCGCATCATCAGAGTACTCCCTTCGGCAGGCAGGGCAGCGACCATTGAGGTTCTGTTTAATGTGATGCCAGCAGAAGCGACAGATCTGGAAGAAGTCGTGATAGAGATTTCACAGCGGTTACGGAATGGTTCTCATACCTGGTAGCCACAGACACATGGCTTGAAATTGAGCTCTGAAATATCCATCTCCTCGAGACAAAGGGGACACTCGGCATCATCCTGGGGTGATCGGGAGAAGATGAGATGGCACGAGGAGGACGCGGGCATGACGTACTGCGTCGTCGTCGCTCCAGTACGCGTCCTGAACGCCGGCGAGGACATGAGACTTTGACTGATGGGCGGAGAAGCCGGCGTGCACGACGGGGGCAGGGAGAGACGGATGACCGTGCAGTCTTGTCGAGGCCATTTGCGGGTGTGTGCGAGCGCTTGTCGAGGGAGAGCACGAGAGAGATGCGAAACGTCCAACGCGACACACAACGAGGCCACCCTCCCCTCTCTTTGCTCTTGTTTGTCCTCGGTGGCCACCGTGTCGGACAAACATGCACAAACAACTAATACCTGCACCGCGTTGCCGAGAAAAAAATGCAGACTCATGTTCGCTCGTATCCTCGTCCGCTGGCCCCGCTCGTCGTCCGTCGCGCTCCCCGCACATGCCCGGACGTTCCGCTTGACGCCGTCGGTGTGTGCACCCAGCGCAGCCGCCCTTTTGAAGCCGAGGCCGGCCCCGGCTGCGTCCACAGACGCGCCTGCAGTCGACGAGTGTACCAACCGCGCACACTTTTCCTCGGCAAAGTTCGGTGACGCACCGATATCAAAAAGATCGAGGATGGCCATTCCACACGAGTATGCATCCCTTCGTTCGTCGCTCTTCGGCCACCAATCGTTATGCTAACAGTATCCCAGGTTTATGAGTGACGTCCAAGGTGCGCCGGTTTTCTTTTCCGCAGAGTAACAAATACTCACTCGTGCATGCAGAGGCAACGTTCGACGTATGCGTCTTCAATCTTTTTTTTTTTTGCTGCTGCTTACCATTCATTCTGTAGCTTGGACTTTCTGGTGCAGATCTCCTTGTCCAGGCAAAAACTGGTACAGGTATGTTACCCATCTGTGTACTTGGTATTGGTGGAAAGAACCCGATTCATAGGCAAAACACTGGCGTTTCTCTTGCCCGCCGTGGAGCAACTCGCCAAAAAGCCTGTTCCTCCCCAGGGAACAGTCTCTATCCTTGTATTATCTCCTACACGAGAGCTAGCTATGCAGGTCTGTTTCCGACTACACATCTAACTCGCAATTCTGAACCCTCATGTGCTTAGATTCGAAAAGAAGCCGAAAGTCTAGTGTGGAACCACCCTTTCCGGGTGCAGACTGTCATCGGCGGTACCAGGTATTCTTTAATGTTTATGAATCATGAGCTTTACTCACAGACCCTTGAAAAGTATCGGTATGCAAAAACAAAAGCTGTCAACGCAACGCTGCGATATTCTCGTTGCAACACCCGGTCGACTCCTCGATCTCTTGGGATCGACAAATTTGGCTGAAAGGTTAGGTTCTGTTCAGACCGTTGTATTGGATGAGGCCGATAGCCTGTTGGACGTGGGATTCAAGGATACGTTAAATTCAATATTAGAATACCTTCCCGATCGCAGCCAAACGCCTAGACAGTGCATGCTCTATTCGGCAACCTTGAGCAAGGATGTTAAAGAGGTCCTGTGTTTTTTCCCGTTCGTACAGCAATCAGAACTGATATTTTTGTTCATACAGATAGCTGCGCTCTACTTGACCCCTGACCACAAATTTGTATCTACTTTAGCGGAAGATGAGGTCAATACTCATGAACATGGTAATACACTGTGCTGCAACTGTCAGGAGTCGTCTAATATTTTTGCTCGTAGTCCCTCAAACGTGCGTCACTGTGCCGATCAACGACACCATGAAGGCTGCTGTTGCCGTCCTACGCGACAATGTTACCGAACTGGGAAATATTTCAAAGGCAATGGTCTTTTGCTCTACTGCTTGGGGCACTTCTGCCATCGCGAAAATTCTTCACGACGCAGGCTATGGAACGTTGCCCCCTGTCTACGAGATACACAGCAGGATGACCCAGAGTAAGCGTTCGAGTGTTGCTCAAAGGTTCAGAAGGGCAAAGAGCGGTATATTGGTGACTTCTGATGTCACTGCACGGGGTATGGACTTCCCTGGGTTAGTTTCCTCTGCGTTTGGTGTATGCTTCTTACTAAATGGTGTTTTTGATAGAGTGACCCTTGTTGTACAGCTCGGACTTCCTTCCTCTGGCGAGCAATACATCCACCGACTGGGTCGTACAGCTCGCGCTGGCCGATCGGGCAAGGGTGTCATCATCCTCACTCCGCGTGAATCTGGCTTTCTTAAATCGCCGGCCATGCGATCCCTCCCAATTCAATCTCACCCAGAAATCCAACTTCCTTCGTTACCTCGCCCGGAGGTCGACAAGACTCTACAAAGTCAAGCATACACCGCATGGCTTGGTTTCAATTCACAGTATCTCCGGCAGATATACAAATCGAAGCGCCACTTTGTCGATGAAGCAAACGCGTATGCTCGGGAGATACTTGGATGGGATGAATCGAGAATGCCACCAATCAGCTTCCGAACTGCGCAGAGCCTTGGTATACATGGCATGGACGGGGTGAACACGGGTAGCCGAGAATTCGGGAGCGAACATCGAGAGTCTACTCGAAGCCCGTCGCGCAGATCATTTGGATGGGGGGAAGACGATCGGTCGGAACGACGGCCGCCGCATCTGGGTACGTTTAGACGACCGCGGCAAGAGGAGGACGGGTTCGAACGTCGTCAGCATTGGTCTCGTCGTGATAATGGCGATGAACGACCAAGTTTTAGACGTTCGAACTCTAGAACCGATGGAGTGCGACGTACTTTTCAAAGGGAGCAGCGAGAACAGTTCTAGTGGTAATGGGAATAGCCATCGCAGGTTTCTCCATTCTCAAGTGCGACACTAGAGTCGACATTCCCTACTCAGTCTAATACATCGTTTATAATAATGCCTTGTTTTTTTGGGGTATCGGTCGCAATTTGCACAATGCACGTTTGGAGCGAATTGGTGGCTGTCGCAGTGGCGATTCGCATCACTTTGTAGTACTCTTGGCACTCATCAACAACACTCATTAGCAAGTAATGGAAGGCGTTTCCCAACTCCCTCAAGTCGAGGGGATGCAGTCCCAAGGAGGTCAAACCAATGCGGACGAACAGGCACGACGAGAGGCGGAGGAGTCCATGCGCAGAGACTTGATGGCGACCGTGCTGGACACTGCTGCGCGTGAGCGGCGTACGTCGTTCTTCCGCCCCTCGAGCGCATCTGATCAAAACTGATGGTGGTCATGGCACGCGCTGTACAGTCTCCCGCATCGGGCTCGTCAGTCCAGAGCGATCACGGCAGATCGAAGGCATCCTCGTTCGGATGGTCCAATCCGGCCAGCTGCGCGGTAAAGTGAGCGAAGGACAGCTGATCGAGCTCTTGGAACAGGTAAGCGGCGGCGGGCATCATTCGACGTCATCATGCGTTTCATCACGTCGTGTAGATGGAGGAGGCGCAGAACAAGACGAGTACGAAAAAGACGACGATCAAGGTTCGTTTTTGATGTACGTCACGTCCTTCTTTTGCTGGCTGACGACGGCCGTGTTTGGTAGTATCAACGGAGGCGAGATATAGATGATGATGACTTTTGAACCCGGCAAACGTCGCCTGATGATTCGGTCGTGTTACAGATGGTCACCGCTATCCGCGTTACATTCAATTGTATTCAACATGGTATTCGTCAAATGTCCTAATGTGTTCATAGCCCTTTCCTGGGCGATTCTGCCCAAGCACTCAAAATTCAGCACCTTGCAATAATCATCCAGCAGCATCAAGTGTAATATTCCTTGACGAACTTTCCCCACTTCTCAATCACGGGTTTGACGATCAAATCCCATTCCTTTCCCTTGTACTGCCCATTTTTTGGACGCGGGAAAGCAAAGATCTCTCTGTGGACCACACCACCTACGTAGAGGTTACGTGAGTCATGAACAGCCCCACCCATTACGCTATACATACAATCGAGGCAGGTGGTTTCCTTTGTCTTTTTGGAATCCACGACAGGATTGCAAGTGTTGTTTGGCCAGCTCGGATTTAAATAGGGTGTGTTCAAGGACAGATCGGCCAGCTCGATGTGGACAAGTCGTTCGACGCGATGGCAAAAGGGGCCGGGATCGCCTGCTTTGATGTTTCCCTTGAGCAATCTGTCCTCGATCGTGCCTGGCCACCAGCCACGGGGGATCTGTACTTTGGAACCGCATTGCTTGTCCCACTGATCGAGCCTCTTGTTGAGGTTGACCGCACGACCGACTTTGAGCTGTATCACGTCTGGTCGTTTGGGATCTACATCGTTTATCATCATCGACGTACACGGGCTCATGGAGAACGACGGTACCTCGTATCTCAAAGGTGTAAATGTAGCCAGGGACATCAGCGGGAGCGGTTGCTTTTTCCATTTCGACTTTCAGTGCCAACTGGGTATCAATCTGCAGGTATGCAGGTATATAGTCTGCGAAACGACGTCAGACGACCCATCTTTCTCTTTGTATGACCAAAAAAAAGAAAGTTCGCATACGACTGAATTCCACAAATCTGTCGGCATTGGCGACATGTCGGACATAGAAACCGGGTTGTGCGGTGGCCATCGCTTTCTTATGCTGATGGCAATACAAAACAGGCGTCGGGTCTAGACGAGAATGCGTTGCTGGAAGTTTGACTTGTCTGGAACACTGTTTTCCGGCTTTGGTCGTACCATCACACTGTGCTGTGTTTCTTTCGGGAGAAGACGTCTTAAAAAAAGGAGGGACTGAGATTGAGTCCGCACCCGGTTTGTTCTGGACAGCTGGCTGGGAGGGACGTGTCACGTCAGACAAGGACTGTCCTGACGCCGGTTTAGGATCGACAGGGTCTGGCTGTGGTCGCGGAGGGGTGACAGGAGGCGGAGCGACAGCGGGTTTCCTTGGGGTATTGTCGCGCCTGAAATATTTGAGCGCGTACTGCATCGTCAAGGACGGCTTGCGCGCCTCTGGAGGCAATCTGGCATTGCGATCGGGGCGAATGCTGTCGAGCGCGGCGTTCACAGCCAGCAGCTCTGGATTGAAACCGCCGACAAAGTCTGGTTGAGGGAGGGCCGGTAGTTTCTTCTCTGTGGGCTTCTTTCCAGAGAGAGCCAGGGCGTCGAAGCACTCGACGAGATCGTTTCGCGCCGGGGTGGGAATAGGGAGCGGTTTGTTCATCGTTGGTCGCAGGCAATGCAGCTCACGCTCATAAAAGCGTGCAGCCCTGGCCAAGCTGGCTGATATTGGAACAATAGAGCTTATGGAAGGCTGACTCGAGGGGCAATGACGATCACCATGAGGCTGCCAGTGCATAGCCACTGCCGTCGTTCACACCGTCTCTGACTCACTACCTTCATCACAAAAAAAAAGGCAAGTTACGTCTCTTATCCGCCGTCTTTACGAGATGAAACGCACTGGGCTCTGAAATGTTTGATGCCATGCACTACGCTCTCAAGCAGAGCGGCGGCCTAGAAAACCGTTGACTGATTTTTCTCTCTTTACCACCGTGTGTGAACGTTGACTGACTTGGCTCGCCGTCTCCAGCCCAGATGGCTGATCCAGAAAACGTCGTGGCTCTGCTGGATGAAATGACTGCAAGCATGGCATCCACCAGGCAACTCATCCAATCCTTGAAAGAAAAGTGCGAGTCCAACACCGCTATCGAATCTTGACACCAATCGCTCGCAGACAGTCCCTCACCGACGACCTTGACAGCAGAGACGGCATATCGCTCCTTTCTGTCAAACACCACCTCATGTTATTCTATATTCAGTCGCTCGTTTTGCTCGTCGCACGACGGGCCACTGGCGACAACCTAGACACCCGCACTCCAGCGTCCCTGCCTTTCAGTAATGTTGGGCGCGACGCACGTGGAGCGGATTTGGGAGACCTCGTGGATTCCATGATCGAAGGCCGCATCGCGCTCGAGAAAATAAAGGTGCTCGAAAGCAGGATCAAGTATCAGATTGAAAAACTCGTCCGAATCGCAGACGATGCGTCCAAAAACGAAAATGTCGCCAACGGTATGTCCTGCACGTTCTCCTTTGGCACCAACTGACAGTGCCGTCGTTCAAAAAGATCCCTTGGCGTTCCGACCCAACCCTCAGAACCTAGTCAACAACGACCAGGCATCGGACGCGACGGAGGAAGAGGACCCAGAAGCGGGCAAGCGCGATGGAATTTACAAGCCTCCCAAACTGGCTCCGATGCCCTACACTGAAACCACGGGCGATAAACGCTCCAAGCGTCAATACGTTCCGAAAACGCTCTCCTCACTTCTTCATCAAGATCCGTCGCGACCGCACATTGAGTCTTCGACTGGTCTTGGTGCAATGCCGGCGCTGGCCTCGGACCGTGCGCGTGACATTCAACGAATGACCGAGTTTGAGGAGGACAACTTTACCCGGTTGGTGATGAAAAAGAAGGATGCCAAGAGGCGGAAGCGAGACGAAGAGGACCTTGCGCTGGGTGGAACCGGATCCAGCCATGGGCACCGTCGTGGCCGCGGTCTGGAAGACGAGTTTGAAGATGTGTTGCGTTCTGTGGGGAGAACGAGGGTGGGGGCAGGGGATGGGTACGAAGAACTACGGCAAAAGGGCAAGAAGGTCGATGCGTTGTCTCGGTCTCGGACGAGGGTGCGGGAGGATATGGACGATGGAGAGGACGATGGTCATCAAGCGAAACGGAGTCGATTCCAGAAGGAGAGGCGGGCTCTCGGTAAAAGGATGGCCAAGACGAGGAAGAGATAAATGCTTTTGTTCTGATCAAACAAAGGACATTCAATGTCTTGACTATTGCATGATAAATCTAAAAGGACAGGCTGGTACGCACGAGGAGCGTGTGGTCGTATTGGGTTGGACGTCGAACGTTGCCGCAAAGTTAGTAAACGATCGTGCCGTGCTCGCGACTCTTTTATCTTGTATAGGTGTTACAACTATATAAACCCACCTTATACCCCTTGCAAGACCTCACTTGATGAAACCAGTCAAAACGTCCTCTGCTGTAACTAGAAAGCGCGTCGTAGCCACTGCCGTCGCCAGCCCTGGCTCCAAGAAGCGCAAGGTCGAGATCGAGGCAACCGCCGCCTCGGTCAGCGTCCCATGCAACGCCAGTCAAGACACGGACGTTCTCAACAATCTCGAGCGAGACACGATGGGTGCTTCATGGAAAAGGGCACTCGAAGCCGAGTTCACCAAGCCCTATTTTCTCAAGGTGTGTAGATCCCCCCCGGGTCTGATGCGCGGCGTCCCCCAACGCGTTTGTTTCCCCGCGCAGCTCAAAGAGTTTTTAGCGTCCGAGATCAAGTCGCATCAGATATACCCACCTGGTGAATATCCCTCCTACCCCCATCGTCTTTATTTATTCATTTTTCGTATCCCTTTCCTCAGTGAGAGACATTTACTCATGGTCGCGATTCACGCCACTCGACGCTATCGAGGCCATCGTCATAGGACAGGCAAGACCACGCCGTTGGCATCCTCCTCGTCCAAACTCACGTCCCCGTTGGTAGGACCCCTACCACGGCGTCGGCCAAGCGCACGGTCCGTCTAACCGCCCATCCGTCTCTTCGCGTTTGACCCGGAAGTAGGACTCTCCTTTTCGGTCTTGCCACCGACAAAACTCCCCGGATCGCTCAAGAATATCTATAAACAACTCGCCAGCGACGTCGACGGGTTTTCACCTCCCACGACTGGGTTCGTCCAAAAGCCCCCCCTTTTTTCTTTCTGAATGCGTGTTGACGGACCTCTTAGAGACTTGACGCCTCTCGCCCGTGCGGGCGTTCTCTGGCTCAACACCTGTTTGACCGTACGCGCTCACAAGGCGCATTCGCACGCGAAAAAAGGATGGGAGCCGTTCACGGACGCTGTCATTCACGCTGTGCTGAGCCGTGCGGACGAAACTGGGCGCGGTGTCGTGTTTTTCGCGTGGGGGCTTCCGGCACAAAAGACGTGCGAGCGATTGCGGATCGACGAGGTGTGTCGTCCGTTTGGACGTGTGCGTCTTGTTTGCTGACGCGAATTCGTATGGTTAGAAGAAACACTTGGTGCTGAGGCATGCTCCTGTTTCGCTAGGCCGTTGAAGAAAAAACTGACTCGGGCCGTGTTTTGCATGGTAGATCTGCACATCCATCGCCGCTCTCCGCACATCGTGGCTTCCTCGGAAACGGGCACTTTAAGCGCGCGAACGAGTGGCTTCGACAGCGCGACAGGGAGGTGATCGACTGGACGGTGCTCGACAACTCGATATCACAGCCTGTTGCAACCGTGTCCGAGTTATAGTCAACACTTTCTTGGCTTGCAGATGCCGTTTATTTTCAGCGTACAGTATGTGCGTGTATTTTTATGCAAACTGTGGATGCAAACAAGCATGAGTACGAAGAAAATAACCGCTACAGTCGACAAGAAAAAGGTTTTTTAAAAATACATCCAGTTCCCTCAAGTCCCAAGTACTTTTCCCTCCCACTTCTGAGGCTTACCGTCTATTCCATCCAAGCCCAGGATTTACACCCGAACCCGAACCCTGCTGCTGCTGACCAGAAGGCGCACCAAACACGTTCATATCCGGCGACGTAAAATACCCCGCAGCAGCAGCATTGAGTGCACCCACGTCAAATCGCAACGGCTGGAACTGTCCTTGATGCCCATAATTTCTGGCCGCCGCAGCTGCTGCAAGCATATTCAACTGGGACACGCTCGACGTGGTCGTCGGCATCGACCGTCCCCCCGACGTGCCTTGCGACGACGGCGACGACGGCGGTGACGAAGTTGGTTGACTAGGTGAAGCCGCCGATGGGGCAGGCGACGTTGCCGTCGGCGTCAGTGGAGGCGGTTTCCAGTTCTGTCCGCGAGGTCAGCTTAGCTCTGGCTGAACAACCAATGGACGTACGTGTTGCTTGCCTGCCCGGTACAGTTCGTCCAACTTGTCGTCAAACATGCCTCGTTCTTCGAATTCGTGGTAGGCCTTGTACAACCTCAGTGCAGAACGTGCATCCTCGATCGAGTCGTGTGTATCCGTTTGGATGTTCTCTCCGAGGACGAACCAGGAAAGGAAACGGAGCGAGAGACGACGCTGTCGGTTACGGAGGAAATAGAGGTCGACTGTGTCGATCACTTGATCGGGCGGGACGAAAATATCTATCGGGCGATCTAGACGTTTCGAAACAGAACAGAACAGAAAAACGGACTTATGATTCGGAAATCCTTGGAGAGTCCGTGACCAATAAATATGCATCCTCGGTCGACGAGCAGTCGCAGCTTTTTGTACACGAGCTTCAGTGGGGTCAAAGTATGCCTTGACAACTGTGGATCCAGGTCGCCAACTGGGCGCGACGTCGTTAATAGTGCAGAGGATGTTAACGGCAAACGCACATTTGATGCCCGAAAACTCCGTTAGATAATCAACAATGACTTCGCTCGTATGGATATGGTCGTCGATGAATGGAACGCCTTCTTTTGGACTGTCTCCTCGCAAAACCGAAACACGGGCCAAACTGAGGCGAGCAGGGCGAATGACACGGTTTGTACCATCCGATCGAAACTCTGTTTCTTCCTGCGTAACAAAAACATGTACGAGATGAACCCACGAGTCATGCAGAAACACACCTGCTGCATAGAAACAAACTCGGCATCTATCGCAACCAACGTCCCAGGTCTGGGCAGCTCTTCAAAGCGGAGACATTCATGCTTGACCAAGCTCTTGTCTCGGTTGCTATGCCACATTCAGCTCGATACGACGCGATAACTTATCTACTTACACCGATATGGATGTATCACGACTCAATATCGAAGGATCGAGTTCTTCAGGGAGACCACTAAAGTCAAGCCGAGAGCATACATCTTCTCGTTCGAGATACAACACGGCGGGAACCTAGTTTCTAGCGTGAAGAAATAGACACGAGACACGAGAGTGCATACATACTTTCCAAGTACCCGGAAAACTCAACGCCTCGTCCTCGGAAATATTGCGAACTACGAAATCATTGAACAAGAACCAGGGTCCCTTGAGATCCAGTTGACTTTCCGCTTCTGGCACTACAACGAAATCAGGAAGGAAAAGGTAAAGAGTCAGCTAGTGACTCACCCTTCACGATTCCCACCAAATGGGACTGATTTTCTTTCGTGGTGATTTGACAAACGATAGCCTAAAGGCAGAGGTTGTGTACGGTACCAGCGCGAATAACCGTATATGCGCACCCGAAGTTCATAGCTCACACTTTCAGGATCGTCAATCCCCTCTACTTCTCCCCTTAATTCCACTGTCGGTGTCAAGAATCTTCCAGATCTCGTATCTGTCCAATACTTCATTGTCTCCTCGTTGTATACACCTGCGTTGACCGCCAATACAGGAGAAAGATCTGCGCTCGGGATTGATCGACGGGAAGAAAACGCAGAGAACTGTTTGCATGTCTGGCAAGTAGCTTTGTGAGTCATTTGACGGACCAAGGACGCGCGAAGAATGTCAGCAAAGCTGGTCTGAGAAAGTTCATGTGGAAATGGCTAGATGTCGATGTTGGTAAATGACGAGCCATGCGAAGAAGGAAGACGCACCTTTCGCGGATAAATCATGTCAACGACGTGGGTCATGTTCTCCTTCTCCCGGACAGCTTTACAACTCATACATACGATGATATTCTTTGCATCGATGCCCAATAACTGCGTGACAGGAGCTGCCGCAGGTGAAAAAGACGCGTTAGGGTGAGTATCGGCCTGGAAGGCGGTGGAAGGCGAGGGACGGTGCTGAAATATTACGGGGTTGTGAGGAAAGGAATTGCCTTCTGCGCTAAGATGATCGACAAGGAAACGATGAAACGATTGTATCATGTGGGCGTAATCAACCTCGGTGGGTTCACGGCCGTAATCAATCAGTTCGAGTTGGTTTTGAGCTTGATGTTATGTTTGTACTCGAAAGATGGAAAAAAGAGAAGGGATCTCACCTTGAGCGAGAACACCGATTGTCTTGCAAAAGTTGCTTGATTGGCAGTTTGTCCCGTGTGCGTCCTCGAGCATACGTACGACAAATCCGAGCTCGCATAGTAAGCAATGCTCTCGTGGACAGTTTGTCGTGATATGCGATTTGGCTAGCTTCCTGATGGGAATGATGTAATGCAATACTTGTAGAATTGGATTTGTGTATGAGTTTAGGATGTGAGTTTCGAGGCCACTGTATGCTGTTTTGTTGTAGAAGCTAAAGAGATGTGTCGGTGTGCGGACAAAAGGATAGATAGATTGGGTACCCAAAATCAAAATCTTCGACCCCGAATTTGGAGTATTCGATCTCAACTCTGCGATATATGCGAGGAACTTCATCAATGGCATCGTCGAGTGAAAGGTTCTCCAGATCGACCTGTGCCAAGGATGAGCTCTAGGGGGCGAGGCAAGTGGGCAAAACTGACATCGTCGTCCCGTTTTCCTTTTCCGCTTCTGAACCTGGCTTGATCCTTTGAAGTAGCGACGGCGACGCGATTTCTGCGGCCTCTAAGCTCTTTAGGAAGAGCAGCATAAGCTACGCTGTCGTTGATCTTCATCGTTGATAGAATCTGAGGTGGGATTTTGGGGGGCGGGGGGCAAGGGGGGTTAGTTGAAGAGAAAAATTGAGGCGTCCAAGAGGAGAGCAGGAGACTCGTATAATGTGGCATACCAATCGAGTTCAAAGGACTTGGGTGGCGATAAGTTGATGGATGAATAAAAAGAAAAGATGGCGTACGTGGAATCTGACCAGTTTATTTCTTGGGGTGGATCTGGAGCGTTTGCCCACTCGACTGGTTGGCCTTCGAAGCCGTTGAAGAAGAGGTCGGACGATTCGTCTGTAGCTGTGAGGAGGTGGATTGCGCCGACGGCGTCGCCGAATGCCAAATAAGAGCCATTTGAGGAGACGGCGGTAGAAGTGATGTAAGAGGAGGTGTCGAGCTTGAAGAAGGGTTGGCGAGACCGAGGAGAACGAACGGATTACGTACATGATAGAAGCCACACGCGTTGGTGTTTGATACGTCGACGACATTGACGAGGCCCTGAGCTGAGGTGACGACGAGGCTGGATGTATGCTTTGGAAGTAAATTGATGAATGCAGGGCCGTCGGAGAAAGGAATAGGAGGAAGGGGTCTCATGTTACGCAAGTCGTAGAGCTTGACGAGAGGATCGGGAAAGTCATGGCCGCGTCTAGACGGGGTGAGTGGGAGATGGGAGAGAGAAAGAGGTGGAGAACCTTGAGCTCCAGCCGATGGTGAAGAAAAAGTTGGAGGTTGCGAAGAGATCCTGGACACCACTGGCGTGCGCGAGGACGGCGCTCTCGCCATTCTCTCTGCGGAGAGCGGTGCGAGGATCGTGTGTGCGGACGTAGCCATCGGCGGATGCGGAGAGGAGGGTGGAGTGGGAGTAGACGAGATGGGTGATGTGGGAGGAGGCGGGGGCGTGGCGGAGGACGGAGCCGGTGACGGCGTTGATCAGGAGGATGTCAGGGGCGGAGGTGGCGGCGGCGATGGACGAGGCGAATACGGTGGGGGACACGGCAGAGACGGAGTGGGGTGCAGGGCTGGGCGGGATGAGCGGGAGCGGCGGGATGGAGCGGAAACGCACCGATGGTACCACTTGTTGGTGCCGCCCTTGGCCCATACGCCGATGCCGTCTCCAGCGAGTCCAAGGGTGCGCACATGGTTGTCGGCGACGGCGATGTGCTTGACGGGGAGGGCGCCGCCGACGGGGAAGGAAACGCCGCGCAGGCCGTGGACAGAGTGGAGGGCGACGACGGATCCGGAGCTGTCGCCGGCCCAGATGGAGTCGGACACGGGGTCGAATGCGAGGGCGGAGACGGGCTGGCCGTCGCGGAGGGTGTTGATGGGCACCGCTGTCCGATACATGTACTAGGGAGGGAAGGGTCAGTCACGTGATACCGCCATCATTGGACACCCTGTCACAGACGCTCGCTGCCTGCTCGTCCATGCAGAACCAGCCGAGCGCAGTGCCGTACCAGGCGTACAGGGTAAGCCTACGCCCTCTGCTTGGTCTGCTAGACTCACTGTCCGTAGTCAAAGCGCCACTCCCGGCCTTCGTCCCTCCCCGTCACGCCCAACCTGACATCCCACCCGGACCGCCCCCTCTCAGCCGACTGGAGTGCCGAGAAACTCGCCTCCGTGCCCATCCTACTCGACATTCCCCTCGCGCCGCCCCCCGATGCCGCCCCCGCCCCCTTAGGAAAGCAGCCATCTCCGGACACACCCCTTCCGTCCATCACACCGAAGAAGGCGTCCACCTTTCGCCGCCTGCAGCCTCCCCGTCCGACGTCAGCCATACGAACGCTTCCCTCGTCCCCCCTTCGTCCCCCCGAAGCTCATTCCAGAGCACCCTCTTCGTCGTCCACCATCACCCGCCAGCTCGACTTCAACTCGCCTCCCCGCTCGCCCCCCCTCCACAGCCGCGTTCCCTCCAACGATTCCAGCCGCCCGGGTTCGTCCCATACCCCCAGCTCTTCTCCAGCTCCCCCCGTTCCCACACCGCAGCCCCTTCCCCGTTCCACTTCCTTGTCGGCACCTGCCGCATCTAGTTCACCCACTCCTTCTCCCTCCTCGCTGACCCCCCCTCCCTTGTCCACCACTTCTCTGCCTCTCCGCTCATCCGCACCTTACAGACCCGGTTTTCAGCCTAGAGGCGTCATGCGCCTCCGCACAGACGAGTTCTCTCAGCTCCGCAAAGATAAACACGATGCATCCCGTGTAGAACGTACCAAACTCGAAAGGCGTCTCGAAAAGCTCATCCATCTTCACTTTCCCATACAATCCGACGATCCAAGAGACACCCAAAAGCCCCCCGTTCTCCGCAAAAGATCCAGCTTATTTGATTTGGGCTTGGATTCCATAAGAAATATCGAGCCTAGCGATATCTGGAGAGGCGTCGTCCAATCACAGGCATTCCAAGGCGCAAAAGGCGACATTCGAGGTATGCACTCGTGTACTCCTCCTTCCTTTCCTCACCCTCTCCACCTTTAGCCGCTGAACAGCGCATTGCTCCTTGGCAGCAAGATGCCGCTGTTTCTAAATGTCCTTTGTGCAAGTAAGTCTGCCCCCCTCGCTTTATCCCGCCTAACCCTCCATCAGTGCCTCTTTTCACCCCCTAACAAACCGGAAACACCATTGCCGTCTTTGTGGCCAAATAATCTGCTCCCTTCCCATCAAACGCCCTCAACGTCCTCAGCCCTGCTCAATATTATTCATTGTAGATTCAAAGACGCGCCAGATCGAAGAAGTCGGCGAGGGTGTTGATTATGGCGTCAAGAAAAGGGCAAATGGTGCAGCAACTGCAAAAGCCAACGGTAAGCAAAAGGAAGGGCCGGAGACCCTCGCCGAGGACGAAAAGTTTTTAAAGGGGGTAAGGGTTTGCACGAGTTGCAAACCTGTTCTTTCGTCAGTCTTTTCTTTTGCTCGTCCTGGGCGTGCTTCCCAACTCGTATGTAGACGAGTGCAATTTTATCAAGGAGTGTCACGAGTATCGTCACCGGCAAAACTATACGAAGTATGTATTCCCAATCGTCTCCTTGATGGTCTTTGGCTCATAATCTTGTAGGCATTTATCATCACCGAGAGAGAGATAGAGGAGGCGCTTCCGCAATTCCACGAGTTACTGTTGACTCTCAAGTACGATCTTACTACTCGTTTACCCTCGAAACCTAACCGCACACCTCCAGCTCGGATTCTCCACCTAACAAAGAAGCTGCCGCCGCTCGCAAGCGCATCCTTGACTGTTTTGCCTCGTATGACGCCATTTCAAAGCGCATCCGACAAATACCATGTACTCCAGGGAGCTCCCAAGATCGCGTCCAGCTCGCCATTCGCACACGGGCTGACTTGTTTTTGCAAAAGAACATGTTTCCTCTGCAGGCAAGTTTTTGTTCTTGTACTGGAAGGACCAGATACCGATACACCCAACTAGTCACTACCCAAGGCAAAGAAGCAAGCTTCCTCGTCCGATGCTACAGCCCCGCTTGTGGACCCAGATTCGGAGCTCGCTCATGCGCTGCAGCCACTCCTCGAACAAGAAGCGCTTCTCGAGTCATTTGTGGGTGAAGCCATGACGCATCGCAAGTTTGAAGATGCCAAAACGCTCAAATCGAATCTGAAAGAAATTAGGGCCGAGATTGATAGGATGATAGAGAATCGGGCTGAGGATGCGAGTGCATGAGACACGCACTGATAGGTGTTAAGGGGAGAGGCTTTGGCGATCACGACGTCACGAGAGGATTTGCTTTCTTCTGACGTGTATGTCTTTTTTTTTCGTAGGATAACACATTGATATCATCAAGAAGACGTCGTATTGCCTTGGGGATGCCATGACTATCATTTATTTATCCTCACGTCGATGACTGACGTGCAATGACAGCACGCCGGTAGAGGTATATACTGTGTTACACACGCTGATCCCAAAATGTCAGTGAAACTCGGAGACTAATCATGTTGTCTGGCCACTAGGCTATCAGCGAACCTGGTCACGTCAGACTGTTGGAATCGCTACGGCAACTACTCTCGGTGACCCGGGACGAGTTCAACTCTCCGAGAAATTGATGCACCTCGTTTTCTTCATTCCATACCCGCTTATTATATTTCTCGTCGCCAAAACCAGCGATAGGAGCGCCGCTTGGCGACTGAGCTGAGAGCCCGAGAGTACTTTGAGTCATCAAAAGCATATCCGGCAAGTATAATTACCTTTCAAGTTGTAACAACTGATCAGATGTGCCATGTCAGGCGAATGTCGACAGCGCTGAACTATTGGCATGTGTATACTGATTCGGAGACGTTATGCTGAGGAAACTTTCGCGGGGCCCTGATTGTGGACTCGGAAGCCAGACTGTGACCGGCCCTTGCTATATAAAAACGACAATGACTGGAGAACCAGAGTTTTCATCTTTAAACTATGGTCTTCCCAACTCAACCTCCCCCTTCCAAGTCTGTGGCGATTTCGCCCGTGTCATCCCCTTCCCCTCTCGAGCACAAATTTTTCTGTGTCACCAACCATCATCGGCAGATCGACAACGTCATATTCGATCTCGGCGACGTATTGTTCACCTGGTCGGCCAACACCAGCCCCTCCATCTCACCCAAAACATTTAAATCCATTCTCCGCTCGTCTACCTGGTTCGAGTACGAGAAGGGTAATCTGGAAGAAGAAGAGGCCTATCGTCTCGTCGCCGTCGAATTCTCTCTAGACGCTTCAGAGGTTGGTGCCGCCTTTCGTGCAGCTCGAGAGACCCTTCAGAGCGACTCCTCCATGATCACCCTCCTTCACGATCTCAAACGTAACCATGGCATTCGCTTGTTTGCCATGTCCAATATTTCCGCACCAGACTGGGAGGTTCTCTACCACAAGGGTCACCCTGAAGATTGGTCTCTCTTTGACCGCATTTTCACGTCCGCTGCCGCGCATGAGCGGAAACCAAACCTGGGTTACTTCCGACACGTCCTTGAGTCTACTGGAATCGATCCTCACCGCACGGCATTCGTGGACGACAGGTTGGAGAACGTCGTATCCGCGAGTTCCCTTGGACTGCATGGCATCGTCTTCACGTCGTTCGATGACGTCGTTCACGAGCTAAAAGTGCTTGTGCGAAACCCGGTCGCTGATGGAGAACAGTACCTACATGACCACGCAAAGAAGATGGTGTCGGTGACGAACACGGGGATCGACCTTGAAGAGAATTTTGCGCAGCTGCTTATTCTAGAGGTGACGGGAGACCCGGCTCTCGTTGATTATATCAAGTATCCACGGTTAACCAATTTCTTCAAGTGTACGGATCCCCTCCTTTTTTTCGTCACAAATATCAAATTGATTTTTTTTTCGGATCTAGCGGGGGGAGTTCTCACTACAGCTTCATTTCCCTATGACCTCGACACGACGTCTATCGCATGTACAGTATCCGACCACTTGTGTCCGGAAGTGAACAAGAGCATCATGGACGAGATTCTGACGATGAAAAACGAAGATGGCATAGTTTTGACATACTTTGACACCAAACGTCCCCGAATCGGTTCGATTTTTTCCAAAGACACGCTGCCACGATACTCAACAAACATTTCCAGACCCGATCGTCTGCATCAACGTGCTCACGTTTTTCTACGCCAACAGTCGCGGTGACGAGCTACAAGAAACGTTTGATTGGGTCTGCCAAGTCCTCGAAAACCGAGCGTACACGAACGGAACCATCTATTACCACGGTCCAGACGCCTTTCTCTACTTTCTCTCTCGTCTCCTCTTCGTCTCCGTCAGCGCTCGTCAACGCATCGGCACCCTGTTCGCCAAACGTGTCTCTGAGCTGTTCGGTGCCGAAGGCGATGCGCTCGCACTTGCCATGCGAATCCAATCCGCCGCGGCAGTCAACTTAGGTGATGTCCGAGATTACGAACGACTCGGTAAGATGCAAGAGGCGGATGGATCGTGGCCGACAGGATGGCTGTGTAGGTACAATTCGAATGGGATCTTGATCGGGAATAAGGGGATGACGACGGCGTTTGCCGTGTCCGCGATGCGATCGTACAGGGAGCTGGAACTCCGCTTGCCTTCCTTGATCATGGACTAGGTATGTTGAAAAAAAAGTGTGAAAGAAAAGGAATTGCAGGTAACTTAGTGTAGGACGGCTATTCAATGAGCTTAGATTAAGTAGAGGTGATATGGACACCATGTACTCGCTTTCCGAGGTTTGTTGCTTGGCAAATCTCATTGACAGATAAAATACCCCCATATGTTCTAGTACACTTTATTTATTTTTCTTTTCTTCGGCGCTGGCGCCGCCGTGAGACGAGCTGAGATAGTAAGGCAAAAAGGGACTATAACAGGGCGTGGCGCACTCTGTACTTGCAAGAGATTTCAACCGCTCCAGGAAGATCTTAGGGAATGACGTTGCTGGCATCAGTGGCGTGTGAATGGGACCCCAGGCGGAAAATGATTGATGACGAGACGAACATCGTCGACTCGGGGCTGTTTCGGATGCTACGACGGAAAGTGTACCTCAGGGGTTCGTGTCAAACATGAAATGATAAAAGGTAAGGGATTGTGACACTTGGTGCTCTTCCACCGGGCTACCACATGCCGTGCTAGTTTCAGAATTGGCGCGTCGTCGAGGCGATTGGCGTTGATCACTCCGATGATGAGTCGATCTGGAGCATGTCAACTTGTTCACCTCAGTCGGATCGTCATCGATACGTGAGTCGGTATGTGTGAAGATGCAATTGTTCGCTGGAGCGGTATCGTTTTGTGTGAGTGGGGCAGAGCGCTTGCAGTTACCCACAGTGATGGCATGACCGCGGCATCAACAACGGCGCAACATATCAAGGCAGGCAGCGGCATGGGCGGCACGGGAGAAATCTCGAGCGTTTGTGGAAAGGCGTCGTCGAGAGTACAACGCCTAACACTGATGATCGATCGGAGACAGAACGTGTGACAGCAAATGTATAGCGGAGACGAGAGAGAGAGAAACGGGAGAAAGAAAGAAAGGTCTATCGTCAGTATCGTCGCCCTATATATACTATCATCATAGCATGCCTGTTCCATGTAAGTACCGAGGAAGAGGAGAAAGGAATGTGAAGGGATCGTGAAAAGGAGGTGAAGGAATGTGAAGAGACCGGCGGGCTTACAGTTTGCCAAGTTAAGTTGTCTGCCGATTAGGTCATCACAAAAATTGCAAAGATTTGATATGATCCATACATCAGTGGGAACGGCGAAAACTGAGCTTACGCGACAATTTCTATCATTCTCTCGAAACCCGAGGCTCTACTACATGCGCTTAGTGCCTTCAACCAACGGCACGAGATATTTTAATTTCGCTTGATGCCGGGAGTGAAGAAAAGTGTCAAAGACATGCTGACACACTGTCGCGGTGTTACTCACAGGGTCACAAACGATACGTCTATATTACTGAAAGTTCCTATGATACTTTGTCGGGGTATCCCTGGACCACCCTGGACCCAACAAAGTATCATGGAAACTTAGAAGGGATTTTCATCCGTTGTCACCGAATGCCTGGGCATCCCTGGACCACTAGGGCTTTGCCTTTTTTGTACCGACTGGCCAACAAAGTTTTGAAGTCATAATCACCGCCGATGTATCAGAACAGCCGGTTATAGAGCATGTGTTATCATATCCCCATATCGCCTGAAGCGAAGGCATGAAGTTCCTTTACAGTAGTCGTACGATCACTAGTACCAGTCCATCACTCGGTCACAATGTCTGGCTCACCAAATCCGGTTGGTTAACAGGTCGAACGTCAGGGAGGGAGGCTCACCACATTTACATCTAGCCGACAAGCATCGCAGGTTGGCGCCGTCATACGGAGTAGAAATGTGATGGCTGTGTAAAAAAAATGCGGCGATAAATAAATGTGCCAACCTAACAGTTAAACGTCATAACTTTAATGCCACGAGTCGCCGCGAGTGATACTTCGAGCCGACGTTTCCGCACCGGCCAGTCTTTCCCTAAAGCATCCAGCTTTGGGACTTCGAGTACTCCGTCTCCGACTTTAGACATTTCAACAGTTTAATGTAGGTGGGGTTTC
The DNA here is from genome assembly GCA_038090275.1 of Austroboletus novae-zelandiae. Lineage (NCBI taxonomy): Eukaryota > Fungi > Basidiomycota > Agaricomycetes > Boletales > Boletaceae > Austroboletus > Austroboletus novae-zelandiae. The sequence continues at coordinate 5,643 of JBBPML010000095.1, read as the reverse complement.
ATCTGTGTTTAATTGCTGAGCACCAGGGTTCATAATTTTAGACTCAGTGTCAGGACTATCCAAATCCCAAAGACTCAGACACGATGGAATGAGCTAGAAGACTGAGAAACGACATATCATTGAGCAAATGTACACGACATGGAATTGTACTACGCACCTGAGAAACGACAAGACGAAACTGAGGTTTCGTCCCACGCTCTCAGGCTTATATACTTGATAGAGTCCGAATAAGTCCGAATCGTCCGATATAAACCGAGATGTTCCGAACGTGATAGAAACATAATGAACATGAAAGAAATGTGACGAGGAATAAGGAATTTCTAACATTACCCCCTTTTTAAGGTTCGTCGACCTCGGCGAACATAGGGTTTTTGTATAGTTCACGGAAAGCGAGAAATTCAGGGGAAAGGAAAAGAGAGGAGGGAGTCGGGAGAGGTACATTACAACAAGTGGGGCACGAACAGGGGGAATCCATTTCGGGTGTGACTTCTTGTATTTGTGTGGTCGGGGCGAGGTCGAGGATGGAGTAGCAGATGCGTTTGGTTTTGGTGGAGCGAGGACGAGCGGGATGAAGACGATGAAATTTACTCACTGCTTCGGGAGTGTTTTCCAGACGCTTGTCCGACAGCCATTCTCTTTCCTCGACCAGGAAACCTTTCCAATGAACGAGGTATTCGATTCCTCGTTTTGAGTCGCGAGAGTCCACAATGAATTCAACTTCCTGTTCGAGTTCTCCGTCGATAAGGTCAGGAGGAGGAGGAGGAGGAGTCTTCTGAGAAGGGAATTCACCGGTTTTTGCGGGGGTAAGATGGACGATGTGAAAAACGGGGTGAATCGTCCATCGGGGAGGGAGTTGGAGTTTATACGACGATGCACCTATTTTAGCGACTACCTTGAAAGGTCCGTATCGCTTATTGTCTAGTTTTTTCATTGGTCGTGTCGTCGTAATGTGAGTCGCCTCGAGCCATACGAGGTCGCCGATTTGGAATTCGCGCTGAGTTTTTTGCGTACGATCGTAGTATTTCTTCATGTCCGTCACAGCTTTTTCCAATGCGATTTCAGCCTCTTTGCGGCGACGGATCATTTCCTCTGCGAATTCCTTAGCTGACGGGTTTCGTACGGCTTTTCGGCCGATTCCTCCAATCTCGGGGTTTTGACCATACATGAGACCGAAAGGAGAGTCTTGCGTCGCCGAGCTGGTGGCGTTGTTGTGCGTGAACTCGGCGAGAGCGAGCCAATCCTTCCAGTCGTTCTGGTGATGGTTGACGTACGTCCATAGGTATTGTTCGATCTCACGGTTAATGCGTTCCGTTTGACCGTCCATTTGCGGGTGGTACGCCGTACTCGGATTACCCTTAATGTCTAGCAGCGTATATAAGTCCTTCATGAAACTCGATACAAACTGAGTTCCACGATCGCTGATGACCTTCGTAGGGGTTCCGAAATCCTTGAAGACGTGGTCTCGAAAGGCTCAAGCGACTCCTTGTGATGTGATCGTACTATGAACCGGTATTACCCGGATCATCTTTGTGAATCGATCAATGATCACTAGAATCGAGTCAAATCCTTGAGAGACAGGGAGTGTGCCGATGATGTCGACTGAGATGACTTTCCAGGGTGCGTCGGGGACCTCGTTTGGGTGTAGCGGCGCGTGAGTTTGTTCGGTGCGCGTCTTTGTCCTTTGGCACGTCTGGCATCCCGTCACGTATCGTTTCACGTCTTGTCGGAGTTGTGGCCACCAGTACTTTTGCATGATCAGGTCTCTGGTGCGGGCTTGACCGAGATGACCGGCAGTAATCGCGTCGTGGTTCTCCCGAAGGATTCGTTCCCACAATTCAGCCTTATCCGGTACGTATCGGCGGCCTTTCCAGAGCCAGATGCCGTCCGTCTGAGTCCAGTCTGCAGCGCGATCCTTTCTATCCTTCGCTGCGGCTTTGTCCACAAACATTTGGCTTTGAGCGAGAAGCTCGTCAATGTTCCATGTCTCGGTGCTGACAACCTGGCCGACAGAGTCGAACTTGTCAGGTCCGAGCAGGACTTGTTGCGAATTGTCGTCGTCTACCCCCTTTTTAAAGTCTGTCCCCCTGGACAGAGGATCGGCGACATTGTGCTTGCCTGGCTTGTGGCGAATCGTGAAGTGGTAGTCTTGTAACTCCACATGCCAGCGCGCTTGTCGTCTCGTCAGATCCTGGGGTTGGCGGAAATAGACCAGATTTCGGTGGTCGGTCTTGATGAAGAACTCTTGTTCGGCGTTTACAAGGAAGTGTCGCCATTCCTTGAGACATTCCATGATGGCGAGGAGTTCTTTGTCGTAGATTTGGTAGTTTCTTTCGGCAGCTAACAGGGCGCGCGAGAAGTACGCGATGGGGTGTTTCTTACCATGTTGCGTCTGCCAAAGAACTCCGCCGAGACCTATATCCGAAGCGTCTGGTTCGATAGTGAACACGTCCGTGTTGGTGGGAAGCGCAAGTACCGGGGAGGATGTCAACGCGTCTTTGAGGGTTTTAAACGCGTTGTCTTGTTTTTCTGTCCAGCTCCAGGGTACTTTGCCCGTAAGGTACGTGAGGGGTTTTGCAATCGAACTGAAATCGCGTATGAATTGGCGATAGAAATTCGCGAACCCTAGGAACGATTGGATTTCTTTAACCGTTCCCGGGGTTTTCCAGTTTGTGATCGCGGCGATTTTGGACGGGTCAGTCCGCACTTCGCCATTCCCTACTACAAGACCTAGGTATTCCACCGATGACGTGTTGAATTCGCACTTTGTATCCTTCAGGAACAACCTGTGTCGTCATAGGATTTCGAGTACTTCACGTGTTGTATTATGATGAGTCTCGAGATCCGGCGAGTAGATCAAAATGTCGTCCATATAGACTAGGACGAGTCCTTTGGTTACGAGATCTCGCAGGATGTCGTTCATCATGTTCTGGAATGTCGCTGGGGAATTTGTGAGTCCAAAGAACATCACCAATGGCTCGTAAAGCCCATTGGGAGTTTTGAACGCAGCTTTCCATTTGTCTCCTTCGCGAATCCGAACGTTGTTATATCCCCAGCGAATGTCCAACTTTGTGAAATACTTCGCGTCCTTCAACTTGTGCACGAGTTCAGAGATGAGCGGAAGTGGGTAGCGATTCTTGACCGTGATATCGTTTAGCTTGCGATAATCCTGGACAGGTCGGAGTCGTCCGTCTTTCTTTTTAATGAAGAAGAAGGGGGATGCAAAGGACGAGATCGATGGTCTGATCCGTCCTGAGTCGAGGTTCTCCTTGATGAACTTGTCCAGTTTGGTCATTTCGTCCTTCGACAGCGGATAGACCTTGCCGTCCACCTTGTGGTCTCCAGGTTTGAGATCGATGGCATGATCCCAAACCTTTCGTGGTGGTAGTTCGTCAAAGTTCTCCTTGTCGAAGACGTCCTTGTATTCCCAATATTCTCGAGGTACGATGTCCTCGAAAATCCGCTCTTGTTTCTCCTTGTTTTGCTCGATTGCGATGTCCGTCGAGACGTTACACAGGTATTCCTCTGGGAGGTGGATGCATCCGAGGCAGTCGCCTTCCTCGAGGGCATCTTCCTCCAAGGGTTCGTCGTTCCGAGGGAAACATTCAGGTCCGCATTCGAATTTCGCCGTTTTCTGGGACCAGTCGATGACGGGATTGTGCATCGTCAACCAGTCATGTCCCAGGAAAACCTGTCCCTTGCCAAGGTTCGTGATCCCCATTGTTAGGGTCTCTACATGATCTCCCACCATCATCGTGACAGTTGTAAAGTGGGAGATCTTGCCATCGGCGTTAAGGGTACTGTCCGCATTATAAACGGGTATGGGACGGGCGATGTTCTCGAATACGAAACCTTCTTGTTTTGCGAACTTGATGTCCATCATGGAGCTGGTACATCCTGAGTCGATCAACGCTTTAGCTTGTGATAGCTTCAGCGTTTGCGGGTTTTGGAGATGGACGTTGATATACATCGAATGACGTCCATTTCCCTTGATCGTCCTCTGGTTGTCCCTGAGTTCCATAAGTGCAAGACGTCGGTCATTCTGACTTAGGGTTCGTAGTTCTTGGACCGTCTCGTTGGACACCTCTTTGGTTCGCGACTTAGGAACGAAGACTTTCAACCGCCGAAGCAGTTGGTCGTCTCGTTCGCTTTCGAATCGAGCATTAAGCCACCTCGAGGGTGACCAAAGACAAGCTTCGCCTCGGTTACTCGATATCCTTCGAGTGTCTCTCTTGATCGCTTGTTCCCCGGACGGAACAGAGGCTGGCGACCCCAATAGGGGGTCCGTCACCATTTGGCCATCGGCCGAGACACCCGTCGGACTTCTTTCAGCTGAGACTGCGGCCGTAGCCGTCGGACCGAAGTCCATGCCTACCTTGCCTCGTCGTCTGCGCTGTCGCGGCTCCCTAGACGAGTTTGTGACGGGTTTACGAGAGTGCCCGTCGTTCTCTGTGTGTGTGACTTCGATGTAACCATCGTTGTCCTGACCTATTTCCGTTCCCTCTGCGGGTGCCAGAGGATCATATCGATTTCTCGACACAATCTTGGTCACCGTCCGGGTACTAGGAGTCTTGTTAGTCAGCGAGCCAGTCTTGCTTGTCTGACTCTTCGCAACACTGGCGGTGTTACGCTCGTGCGTAGACCCGAGGTACGAAGGGGCGAGGGGACGTTAACGTCGCTATTCAGCTGACGTGGCAGGGGTTGATAGACGGGCGATCCGCTATCCTCAGCCTCAACGGTATGTCGTGAGCTGTTGACCTGGTCAACGTATGTTGTGACACAGGGACGGAGGAGTCGCTATGGAGGAGCGACGATGAGGGACGAGGGGACTGCCTACTTGATGGTAAGGCAGGGACTAGGAGAGGGCCCGAGAGGAGTCGATGATCAAGGTAGATTCGGGTAGGTCTAACTTGGGGAATACATCGAGGGTATCGAAGGGTTTAAATACGTGAGTCTGGAGGGAACGAAGCGGAGCGTAAACGAGGTGACTCGACGATAGAATGCGATGGAATCGCGAAGAAGGTAGACGAGTCAGAGATAACAATAATAGTACAACTGCGGATAAGTCACGCTAAATAGTTAAGCGATGATAAGAGAAAAGAGGAGTTAATAAAGTAGCTCAAGCGGGACTCGAACAGCGAGAGCAGTGTCTGTAGGGAAACTAGGAAAAGAGTAACGGTACACGCGAATCGTAACATTACCCCCCGGTTAAGGGTCAAGTCCATGACGAAGACTAGAAATCTCCGTAGCCTGAGCCGGCGTCGTTGAAGTCTGCTTCCATAGAAACGAACGGGTCCATGTCGGGAGAGGGGGAGCGGATGGGTCGTCTAGCGACTGGAGAGCGTCGAGCTCGAGAGAAGTGGAGACGGCGTGGGGCCCTATGATACGAGTCCTGAGAGGACGATCCGGACGAGGACGAGGGGGGAAGGACGGGGGAGCGTCGTGGCCACGAAGGACAGGAGAACTTCTGATGACCTGGGGCGTATTCCTTGCATTTGGTGCATTGGTACCGAGGGCAATTGATACGAATATGCCCGACGGTGTGGCAATGGAAACACTGGAGGGTGGCGTGGGGGCGTGGGGAGGGGATTCGCGGGCGGTCAAAGCGGGAGAGGATGTGTAGCTCTGTCTCGTTGAGGGGGGAGG